>JARYHS010008074.1:199816362-199849769 GCA_031002005.1 Vandiemenella viatica | reverse complement strand
CTGTTTTTGCTTGGACTGACTGCGCTTTGTCTATACTTTGGTGCACTCGCTCAAGGCTGCATTTCCCGACTGCTACGTGGCGTGAGCGCTACAATGCGCATATAAGCAAAGATTGTCGTCGTACTGATAGGGCCTCCCATATCTGACAGACAAAAATTCCACCTAGTTGATTAGGGTATTACCGCCTCACTTTCTGTGCGGAACCCCCAGGCGAACAGCTTAGGGCCGCATCTAGCCCTGATACCTTTGTGGTGAGAACGAAAGGCTAGTGTGTCTCTCCCGAGACAGACCTACGACTGACGACGGAAAGACACGCGCGGACCCGGACCGCCAGGTGCTGCCGCCTGGTGGCCGATACACGGCTGCCTGTACGCGCTCGTTGCTACAGCCAGTCGGGCGCCGTTGCTCGTGGCGACCAGTAACCCCGCGCGCCACGTGGGCCACTGCCCACCGCGAGCAATAAGACACCGGCTGTCAAAAACTATTCCCAATTGCCAAAACCACACCACAACGAAATTAATAAGGTACTACACATCCGAAAACACAGCCATGGCGGCGGACGAAAGCCCTCCTCAATCTGAATGAGGAACCCCAAGCAATACTAACCGCACACAACCTGACTATGTAGAGACCGCCAACAATACGGAGCAAATTGCTCCGCCAATAAAACCACAGCATCAACAGAAAAAAAGTTTTCTTGCTACCTGAAAATAACCAATCCCTCCAAAGATTTAAATATAATTAAAATCAATATTATAGCAGCTAATACTCCACCCATACAGGAAATTTAGGGTACTACCCCAACCCCCCCTCCCCCCTCCCTAATAGTTTCCCCAATAGTGTCGCCAGGGAAACCTTCCTCTCAAAAGTACCAAAAGAGGAACTAGGCAATAACGTAACCCTAGAAAAAAACAGACAACAAGACCCCCCAAACAGGCCCAAAACAAAACCCACTGGCCCTGGCCAAAGATCTTTTGTTGCACTAAACGTCCCATTAAATATATCAGATGAAGATATGGCACTTGGACTTCAAAAATTCAGTGGAATACAAGTATTCAAAGCATCTCGAATAATGGGACAGACAACCCCAACCAGAAAAGTCCGACTTTTCACGGACAGCGAGGAGACGCTACACCACGCCCTCAGCAACGGCTGTTTGGCCAGCTTCTTGGCCTGAACGGAAGCCTCGCATGTCCGCGAAAGACATGAACCCTGCCGCCGCTGCCAGCAATACAGCCATAGACAAATCAGGCTGTAAAGCGCAACCTAAATGCTTCAGATGTGGAGACAATTCCTCAGCCACCAATGTAGGCACCGAGGAAAAAAACCCGCCTGAAATATACTGCGCAACCTGTGACTCAACTAGCCACTTCACAGGTCAAATGAAATGCCCGAAATACCCAAAAAATGAAGTTGTAACAACCTCTGAAGACAGGCCCATCAAACCTGTGGTGACCATGCCAAACCAGGCACCACCACCACCAACAAACTCAAAACCATGGGTCCGATACACGAAAACGTTGAAGCCCTGCGACAAGGCCTGGCAGCGGACGGGCACGGTGAGCCCAACTCCGGACCCCCCTCCCCCCAGAACCGAAAAACATCACCATAGAAGATGTAGCAAATGGGCTTATTGCCCTCCAGCGCAAATGACGCAGCTTTTCGAAGCATTAGTAGGCGTCATAGCTAACATGACACGAAACAAGAATGTAGCAAAACTCCAGTCCACAGTTAAGAAGGTGGCAAGGGGACACCCTACAATGGAAGGCGTCCCTTACCGACCTAGGAAACAAGTTCGCAATAAATGTGCAAACTATACCGGTTCTGGGGAACGGGAAATCAGCCGACCCAAGCACTGGCGACCGCAGCATCCCCATACACAAGACAAAATGGAGTCACGCCGCTAGAAGGCGAGAACTGCGAGCACTACATGTCAATGTAAATGGACTCCAAACTAGCCGAGCGGAGATCGAACAGATATAATCGAAAAGGAAGTGACATAGCCTCCATAGTGGAGACCTTCCTAAAGCCACAACATCGGTACTCCCTACCTGGATATAAAGTACTCAGAAAGGACCGAGTGGGCGCACAGCGAGGCGGAGTCATGCTACTATATAAAGCGGAACTCAATGCTGTGCCGGTCAACGATCCAGTACTGGAGCAACACGAGGTAGCAGCAATTAATATCCTGCTGCCCACCCAGACAAATCACAATCATCAGCATGTACTGTGCACCGCATGGGACGCACCAGCGGACTATTTCGCCACATAGAAAAAACTTTAGCGAGGTACTCATACTCGCAGACGTTAATGCACACCACCAAATCTGGGGAGACCATACAACAATCAGTATGGCCTCAATCTAGTTAGGGCCATCCGCAGGCTAGAACACATAAGAACCCCGGGGCCCACGAGACTTCGGAGAATCACGGACAGACTGTCAGCTTTTCGCGAGCCACGCTGTGGGCCGGCTTATAACATCAATAGCTACAGGCCCGGACGTAAATTCAGATCACGTCCCGGTGCTGGTAGTGATGACAGCGGAGATCACGGTACCAACAAACAGACCGCAACACCACAATTTGGCAGCGGCGGACTGGAACCTGTTCCGGAGAGAAGTGGAAAACTCCTACCGGACTGGAGAACAGTGAACATCGCCACCCCGGAAGACATTGACATGTATGCGACGCGTCTGGACGGCGGTCGTGACGGATGCGATGGACATGGCAATCCCGAAAGCACAAGCCAGAGGGCCAGAGGGCAGAGGGACCAACGACTACCCCCAGACATCCTCGCGCTAATCAGGCGTAAGCGGCAAGCACATCGCCGCTACATGCAACGGGGAAATTACAGAGACAGGGAGCTCTACGCTAGATTAAAGGAAGAGACAAGTTTAGCCATCACCAGACACCGAGAACAGGAATGGAGCAGTTTCTGTGGCAGAATCGACGGAAATCGGACACGCAACCCACATGAGTTTTGGAGGTGCATAGCCAGATTAAATAATAGTAGGCCCTTTCCAAGCTACCCACTTCTAATTAACAACCGCATCCCACAAAGCAATCTGCACAAGGCAAACGCATTCCGAGACCATCTACAAACAAGTTCCACCAGGTCCCAAACTCACCAAAATTCAACAAGAACTTCCTTGCCCAGACCAAACTCTTCCTCCAACAACACCAACACCTCCTACAACCCTTACCTACCTTGCCCGAAATACCAGCAGACAACACCCACTCCTATTTGAAATATCAGCAAATGAGATAAGAAATATATAACTCCCTAAAAAACATCGCTCCTGCCCAGACAAAATACCGAACGCCGTACTAAAGCACTCCCACACATTTTCCACACCCACTTGTCCATCCTATATACAGCCAGCTATTATAGGCTACATTCAAAAACGTGGAAACATGCCCAGTACTCCTGTTTCCCAAACCAGGCAAACCAGCGACAGAAGCACAAAACTATCCACCTATCAGCTTACTACGTGCCTTCCTAAAGCTCATGGAAAAGGTCATTGCGAGGATAATCCATCAACACCTCGCAATCGACAACACACTGGGTAATAACCAAGCCGGATTCCGCCCCAGAACCAATATAAATGATCAAATCCTCCTAGTAGTGACAGCGGTGGAAGAAGCACATGCGGCGCGAAAACAACTGTGATAGCGTTCATGGACGTGCAAAAAGCCTTCGACACCGTTTGGCACGATGGACTGAGAAGAAAGCTAATCGAGCTAGGGCTCCCTGAAATAACAACCCGCTGACAGTGCAACATTATTTCGGGAAGATCGGGGCAGTGTAGGCTGGGCAGCACACTTTCAAACCCCTTCTACTTACACGCAGGCGTACCGCAAGGATCCGAAATCTCGCCACTCCTGTATATACTCTATGTACTCGACACCCCCTACCCTATTAGCGATCCGTGGTCACGAGTGGCTCTATTTGCTGACTACACCGCATTCTGGGTCACCAGAATGAGGCAAAAATCAGCCGTTGTTCAACTGCAGAAAATTCTCAAAGCCTTTTGTGACTGGTGCAACAAAAATCGCATCCAAATAAACGCGGAAAAAACGCAGGTCATCCCCTTCCGCGGTAGAGGCCAAAGAATATACTGGCGAAGGCTGCCACGCTTGCGTGTGAATGGAAGGGAAATAGGCTATGTGAGAAGTGCTAAATTACCTAGGCGTAAAGTTTGACTCCAACCTCACCCTCCAAAGCCACTATGCCACAGTAAACAAGCAAGGCAGATTAAGACTAAAAGGCTTACGCCTCCTCAAAGGGAGAAACCATGGCTGTAACACAAATACATTACTGACACTATACAAGACACTAAAACGCATAAGCACATGTACTCATGCAGAAAGCTTCCCGCAACGGTCTGCTCCAACTACAGCGCGTGGAACGCTGGGCATTACGCTTGGCGCTGCGGGCTGATAGGAGGACGCGGATCGTGACAATGCACACCCAAACAAAAGTACAACCATTGGACGAGTACGTACGGGAACTAAACAGGAAATATTTTCACACAGCTCAAAACAGACCATTCTTCAGGCAGCTGACGTACAAACTGAACGACATGGTCAACCAACAATACAACTACAAATTAAAGGTACTACGAGATTCCTAAAAACGGCACCCTACACACACGGAAACTATTGACCTCTATAACTTCACCAAGCCCAAAATACATTAATAACCAATTGTAAAAAAAACACACTAAAATGTCCCACCAACACACGAGAAACGCGAGACGACACGACACAACAAACATAACATTAAATTACTCTTGCCCCTCTTCCGCCAGACCGGCACTGAGCAAGCCTCTCCGCTGGTCTTGGGTGCGTGTTTGTCGACGGAGTCTGACAACCGAAAGAAAAAACAACCGAGGCTGAAGACCGGCTTACGGTAAACCAGCCAGTAAGACGGGCCTAGCCCGCCTGACAAATGACACTAATGATGGTGATGATGATGACATCCGACACTTCGCCAGAAGTTGGAGCCAGAGACAGGATCCAAAACATCGCTATGTATTTTAACTGACGCGTTATCCTGGTGGAAAGCCCTAGAAGATTTTACGCGACTGACTCACCGAGAAAGCTTGCATAATTTCATCAAAATTTTTGTCTCCATGCCGAGAGAGTATAAAACCAGCTGGAGGCATTCTGATCTACTATATAATTTCCTAAGCTAACTCATTCACTCACCTCGATAGCTATTGGCTGGAGAATGATGTCACATGTCAGCCTTCGCTCGCAAATTAACAGCCACCACAGATATCATTAGAAGAAATTAGAGGTTATGTCCACAATTTAATAGCTACGCTACTGCTACCAAATTAATTGCCATAATACATTTATTAAGTTTGTTTTTTTGTAGCATTCGATAGTTAAAAAAATATCGATAAACTTTACGGCTGAAAAACGTGGAACTGCTTACCATCAAGGTGTTGCTAATGCAAAGCATCATAAAAAACTTAAATTACTCATGGTCTCTGCTGAACTACGAATGAGGGCCTATGCTAAATTTCAACTTAATTAAAACTTTCGGTAATGTTGTTGCTTGACCAAAGTTTATTCAATTATTTGCGTTTTACGTTGTTTATTGGTCACTTTCGTTGATAGTCTTTGTTCATGTTCGCTGTACGTGAGTTATTAGGTTGTTTAAAGTGGACATCAGACCAAACACGTTACTGAATCGAGTATTCTGGCAATTCATTTCTTTGGAGCTGCTCGACAGTTTAATAATCTGGAATCTTTATTACGTTCTCTGGCCGTTACAGTCACTATGATCAAAGATCGCATTATGAATGCCCAACCTTGTGCACAGTCAATGCGAAAGCATAACTTTTTCGTTTAAAATATGTGAAGGGTGTAAATGGAAAACGTGTATATCTCAGGAATTTGAAATGGTGGAACATCGAGGAGGATGTCTTTCAGTAATTATTTTGTGGTGAATTCGTGAAATATATCCACATTTGACTAAGCGAGAACTCTTCCGATATTACTAACAAACAAAAATTGGTACTTAACGGTATCATTTACAGAACATTTCAATTACCATGTAACCATGTTATTACAGTCCACATACTATTTAATCAGTCAGTCCCTTGCAATACCGTACAGCAATACTTATATACGTTATTCCATTCAAAATTCGTTGCCAATAATTAGAATATTCCACACCACTCCAACAGATCTAACAACACCATGTTTTTCATCACTAGCATAATGAAAAACGGCATCGAAATCATTTTTTACATGGTAAAGGTTTACTGTTGGAGTTATTCCTGGATAGCTTTTCAGTCCCTGACTTCACTGACTATAAGTGATAAGTGCTCATTCCCTTATGTTTAAAATCAGTAATTTGCATATAAACTAACATCCCGCGGTGTATTTCTGTCCCTAAGACAAATCAGTGGGGCGGCAATGAAACAAATTGTAAAGAATGTGACGAGGGTTACTCCTGATAGCGAGACTTTGATTGATCTAGTGATAGCTGACAATTTTAATCTTAAATGTAGTGTATTAGAAACACCAAAGATCTCTGACCATAATATATTAAACATTACTGTTTGACCAATAGTAAAATAAGGAATAAGAATAAAATATTAGTGAAGGGAAAGATGGACTATAAAAATTATTAAAAGTAGTAGAAAATAAAATAGATCATAAAAGATTTGAGTTGAGTACTAATAATATGGATATAGGAGAGGAATATATAATATTAAGAGACAGTATAGTCCAGGGTATTCAGGAAGCTAAGAAAACCAGATAGATAGGTAAAGAATGTACCTTGTCCTTGGTATTCAATGGAAATTAAGGATGCCGTGGTAAATAGGGACACAGCATATAGGAGATTTCTGTTAATGAAAGAAATTGGAGATAGGATAAATGTAGAGGAGTCATGGAATGAATATAAAGAATTGTAGAAATAAATTTGTAAATATATGGAGGAAAACAAAAAGACAATTTTATGAAAAAATTTCTTCAACTAATAGATGAATCTAAAAAGTTATGGAAATACATTAAAGCTATGTATAAAATTAAGAAAAACTACATTAAAATATGTAATATTTGGGGAAGAATGTGTGTCTGATTCAAAACAGGTAGCAAATAAATTGTATCAATATTTCATAGAAAGTGTTGAAGAACTGGTTAAAGCATTCCAAAAACACAAGGTTGTAAAATAGTACCAAAAATAGAAAATAAGTGTCTTAGAAAATTTCAGGATATTACAGAACAGAAAGTGGAAAGTATAATAAATTTTAGGAATATTATGGGATCGGATGAAATTAGTACTGAGGTCATAAAAAGACTATGGTCTGTGATAGGAAAGAAAATTACTAGCATTGTCAAAAACTCATTAAAACAGAAAAAGATGCCAAAAGAATTAAAGACTTCTGTTATTGTTCCAAGTGCCAAAGTGAAGGGTAGTGCTAAATGTAGTGATCTTAGACCTATAAATAATTTATCATTATAGAAAAAATAACAGAATCTGTGGTATATGAAGTGTTACTAAATTATATTAAGGAAAATGATCTTTTAACAGACTGTCAGTCTGGGTTCAGAGAAAAAACATAGTACAGAGACAGCAATTCAATTAGTAATGGAAAATTGGTTAAACTTAATAAATAAGGGAGAGGCAATAGTAGCTGTATTCCTCAACTACAAAAGAGCTTTTGAGACTGTCGACAGAAATTTATTATTACAAAAATTAAATAAATTGTATAATATACAAGGGGATTTATGTGAATAGTTGAAAGGCTATTTGACAGGCAGGTACAAAAATGTGAAATTTAATGACATTGTTTCTGAGTAAAGAGAAGTAAAGTATGGAGTGCCACAGGGAAGTAAATTGGGACCACTATTAATCAGTCTGTACATAAATGATCTTCCAGGATACTTAAATATTGTAAAATATATATGTTTGCAGATGATACTTTGACTTTCTTCCATGGGAAGAGTGTGTCTGATATAGTGAAAATATTAAATTATGAGCTAAAAGGTGTTAGTAAATGGCTACACTATAATTCACTAAGTTTGAATGTTTCAAAAACAAAATGTATGATAAGGGGAAGCATAGAGCAACAAAAGAGGTAGGAGAAAAAGTCAGTTTTAATAAATGGAACCAAAATAAATTGGGTCCAACAGTATAAGTATCCAGGAATAATTATTGATAACAAACTAATTTGGAAGCTCATGTGGATTTTGTAAACAAAAAAGTTGCAAGAAAGGTTAATTTAATATATAAGTCAAGAAAAATATTGTCTAGACCAGGAAAAGAATAATTGTTTAAGACAATTGTGATGCCACATATAAGATACTGCTCCACAGTGCTTATAATGGCAAGTAAGACAGAAATCAGTAAATTGCAAACAATATTAATAAGGGAATCAGAGCCGTTTTAAATAAAAGACATACAGAAAATGTGAGCAATATGCTTAAAATGTTGGGTTATTTATATATTGAAAAAGAAATAGTAAGAGATGTGTTAACATTTATATTTAGACTGCAAACTAATGTCTTACCCACGTATCTAAGCAGATTGGTACAAAAAATTGTGATGTTCATAATTATGGGACTAAACAGGTTATTCATTTTCATGTGACTCATAAACAAGGCGCGAAGGCACAAAAGACTGTTTTTATAAAGGAATATATAATAAATTACCGCAAGAAATAAAGGATTCTGTATCTGTTGGAAGATTTAGAGAAAAAGTGGGTTCATGGCTGGAAAGCTGTGTGGCTTTGTAAAAATTATTATATTGTAGTATTTTTTGTTTGTTTTTATGTTATTATTTAGTGTGCATATAATTTTGTTAAATGTATTAGCCACAGGCTATTTGTGAATAAATAATAATAATAAACAAAAGAAAGAAAATTTAAGGACACAAATTTCGCTGTTTATTTCCTGAGCTAATACTGCATGCCGTTCAAATACAACTCAGTTTTCATACGGCTTATTATGGAGATGTTAAAAATGAAATTATATAGGTGCATGAAATCAAAGTAAAAAAAATTAACAAGTATGAGCTATCGCTTTGCTCTCTTTAAACCTGTCAGGAGGGAGCGATAACCAGCTTATTGTCACTTGATGTTTGGTCCATTATTCGCGCAAATGGCCGAAAATGGGGAATTCAAAAAAAATTCCAGAACCTACCGACCCCCCCACTTCTTCCGTTCAATCAAGTATTCCTTTATCATTTCACTGTATTTCTTCCTTTCCTCTTTACACCACTTCGGACCAGAATTCTTTCCTCTTCTCTCTCGGAATCGTTCTATACCTAATGCCTTCTTTGTAATGATCTCTCATTCTATAGTTTCCTCTTCTCTTATATCATTTCTTTCCAAATATTTCTTGACATTTTAAATCCAGCTTGTTGATGATTTACTTATCCATTCTAAAGATATGTCTAAAAAACAGTAATCTCTTGTTTCTTATCAATTATGTTATATTTTTTATATTTTTACTTATTCAGTTTTCTTGGCTTCTAGTCGCTTAATTTGACTATACCTTATTAGTTATTATACTGTACATCGCTATTCCTTCTCCCATTTTTGTTTTTTACTAAAGAACTCTTTTGTAGCTGCGCAACAAATAACTTCCGACTGCTCTCGGTAAAGGAAATATTTGCAAAAAAGGAATTTCATTTTAATTTCAGGTAATAAATGTTCTGTGCGATGACTGCTACCGCGCCATTAACGAAACAACATTGAAAAATAAACTAACTGATCACTAAAATCCCCTTAAAAATTTAACTAAGGGATAGCAGAAAATCCCAAATTGACTAGTCTTAACAGAGATATTAATTTTAAATACTGACAACGGATGATGCTAAAATTAGACATTAGTACATATAAAAAGCACGTAAAAATTCTTTCGTTACAACTTTTGAAAAATGGCAGTATCTGTAACTCGCGATACGAGTATGCCTTCAACTTGTGTTTGCAGCATGGAGCTGAAGTACAATTAGGTTTCGATAAATAATAGAATTTTTCAATGAAACCAGCATCCTGTTCCGACAATCAACACAATTTAGGAAAATTGCTCAATTAGCTCTAACAATAGCCGAACAATAGCTCTAACAATAGCCGAAAAAAGACTGACGCTGTTCTTCCAAACAACCGAGCATACGGTATACAATTCGGCATATTATTACACAGTCATCTTTTAATGAACATAATCGCGTAAAGAATACAAGAAATTTGAATTTGATTCCTGGATCTTTGTAAAAGCTTCCAATTCAGTTAAATATTTTGGATGTGCTTATATTATTATGTCCTCTGGTTAAAAATCCGTTGTTAGTATTTAAAGACAAAGAAAATAAAAACAATGATGATTAGTTCCAGGCCCCCAGAAGGTAGAATGCTCTAAAATCGCAAAAACTGATCTACATATTTACAATGATAATGTACCAACTGTATGGAATAAATCTCTCAAGACATGCCTGAGCTGCGAGTTCCTTAGGATCAATCAGCTCTTCCTCTTCCTTTTTGTCAATCGCTGTATTCATCATTGTAAGCAGGTGTTCGGTGAGGTCGTCGTAGAGGATTATCTCGCTCTGCGCTAATACTCGCTCCACCAACTTTTCTGTTAACGACAGTGCGTAGAGACCGGTCTGGAACCGGTGCTCGTACAGGAAGGATGGTGTGTCTCGAAGATCTATTACGTCTCCAGACGACGGCGTCGCTGTCTCGACAGAAGAGGTCTCCTCCTCGCCGAAGACTTCTGACGTAGGATGCGGGTGGGGCCACCTCGGGGAGCGGCTCCGGAGGACCGACTACAAACGGCGACTCGCGCAGCACCAGCTCCCCACAGTCCACTATCTCGATTTTCTGCAATGGCCGTTCGTACAATGTCTCCACAGACTCGAGAACCCTCAAGATGCCCTCGCCTTCCACCATTTGACTGAAACGTCAGATAACATGCACATAACGGACACATTTCATGAGCGTATTGAGTGCGTTACAAGATAGCGTAGACCATATGACACACTCAGCATATTGTGAGACTCATCCTGTTTTGTGGCTTATCCCTAATTCACACCACTTAAAATAAATACTTGTGGTCCCCTCTGAGTTCCACACACTCCCTTCAAGTATGCTCCAATGATTTTGCGCCGTTTGTATAAAAGGATTTCTTACGGGTATTAGAAAATAAGGTGACTTAAAGAATAAATTCATAATGTGACTTGAAATAGATTCTAGATAGAATCTTTTTGAGATATGGAGGTAAGTGTTAATCTAAGAGCCCAGATGGGGTGAACAGGGGCATAAGAGACCAAATGGAAAATACAATTACGAAGTGCACGACAAAAGACTTGTATGACTGACAAACTTATGCCGATGAAACAGTATATTTTTTAACAACTTGCCTTTTCTTTATCCCTCTGTAGCCGCTGGTAGCTGCATCGCGAGGTTAGCATAATATCCCTCCGTGACGGTATCTCCTTTTTCAATAAATCTAGAAGCACGATACCTTCAGCATAAATAAATAAAAACGAACACCATTCCATTGCATTGATTCTGTGGTAAAGTGGCTGTCACAGGTCCCAACTATAACCACAAAACGTCAAACAAAATCTATTAGAATGGATTCAAAGAGGGCTGCCTTTTTTATCTGCTATCAAATATTTCGGTATGTAACGGGCGGAAATATTTCTTATGGTCAATTACTCTGTCAGAATACGATCGGATGCGATTATTGAAATACCTGATATCTCCCCAATCTACGAAAAATTCTGTCATCACTAGCTCGTGAACGCAGTACACATTTTACTGAGTGAATGGTTCCAGGTCTTCCATCTTTTGCGCCATTTCTGCCCTATTTAAATTTAGGTGCCCGAATTTTTACTGTGTGGTGAGCAGGAGCACTCTCCTCCAATATTACAACCGTATCGTCATGAATGTTCTTTGGTGATATCTTTTTCCCACATAAATATTCTTCATGTCAGATTGAAGGTACATCCTCATCTGCTTTCACCACCTGCAACAGAATAAAGGTTAGTTGTAATATAGGAATATGTTTAACAAATCGTTTTAAGACTTCGTTTTCCTATCCAGACCTTGAACTTATGAGATGACTCTCTAACTAAATAACATGCCGGTTCATTATTATTGCATCAAAATTAGTTTTCGTAATAGACGAAACAGTAATTTCTAATCAACGATCCATATCGTAGCGCTTGTCTGCATGTAAATTCTGCAAGAACTCGGCAGTGTGGCTGCCCGCATAAAGGCGTCACCACACTGAAAATGCAGGGGGTGAGAACAGTGTAATCGAGTTCGAGTCCAACATCTCGCCGACTGGCCGTCATGATTGCGGTTTTTAGATGGTTTTCCGCAAACAGCAAGGCGAATTCTGGGACGGTCCCCAATCTCCACCTCCTAAACTTAACATTTCACAGCCAAAAATAAGCTTATCACACAGAACGTTGCATACAGAAAGTTACACGTTTTGCAGACTGATGGCATCTCAAAGATTTCAGTCTTAGGTTAAACGCACCAGGTATAACAAATCAGGTTCTAACTTCGTTGGGGGCCTTTCCCTTTCCCCCCCCCTTGTCCCCTTCCTCTTGATTCAGGCGCGAAAGGTGTGTACGTAGTCCATAGTAATTAAAACTACACAAAAAAACTGATAAATTTGGTAAAATAGTAGTTTCCAGAATATAGCAAGTTGTATTTAAAGATGAATAAAGTGCTCTGCCATAGGGAGCCGAAGGGAGTTCCCCTTTCTAATGGCGAACCTTTCTAAATCTTTTTTAGTAGCCTTCAAGCAGTGGAATTTTGTTTTAGTTTACGTGTGCATGTCGTTCAGCTTCTACAGTGACCTGAAAATATAAGATAGAAGACATCTGCAAATGGAAGTGCTGAATTTTCCTCACGGTATGTAGCCTTATGGATTCCTTTTGTAGGATTAATGCCATAGCTGAAATTTATGAAGCCATAGTGCAACCCATGAAATACGTTTAATAAATAATATCAAAGAAAGCTTTCGAGGAGGCAACAAGTTAACAGCACATTCTTCTTTGGAAACTTATTTTCCATTCGTCTATTTATATGCGACTAAATATTCCGTACATAAAAGCAAATAGGATTTCTATTATTAAATTTCTATTTTTTCAAACATTGCCGTATTAATAATATTTTATCCATGATGGATTGGTGGAACTTCCGCGACTGTGATGTCAAATATGGATTGTAAAAAATACAGCAACCAGTCACAATATAATGTTGTTTATTAAACCATTACCGGTTTCGAGCTATACCTGCTCATCTTCAGATGGTTCTGAAGATGAGCAGGTATAGCTCGAAACCGGTAATGGTTTAATAAACAACATTATATTGTGACTGGTTGCTGTATTTTTTACAACCCATATTGCCGTATTAACTTGCGCATAAGATGCGGATGATGTTTACGATGCAAAAATACGCGCCATTCTTTCCAAACCAATAGGAAACGTAAGCGAAATGTTAATAGCTTTACTTTCTATATCGTCAACAAATGCGCACAAGCCAAAGTTATCATAAAGAATGACACTCCTTCCAAGGCACACATCATGCCGTACAGGGAGAGCACCGCAATGCGCCCAAGTGTTAGAGCTTTTAGAAAGTTGGTGACAGATGATTATTGGCTTTTCAGGCTCACAAACACATACATGCCTTCAATATAACAGGCCATTATTAATAGCTGCATCACTTATAACCCCAAATTAAAAGAATATAATTTGTCCGCCCATATTGATTATTCTCTCCTAACCGGGTGAACCCCTCCTCCTCCGATTTATAATACGATCCTCTTCTGCCACTCTCTTTTAGTTTCCTGAGATGGGCCAACCGGTGACCTAGTTCGCCTCAACCTACCAGTTGAATAGCAGTCACAAAAACTGTATGAATATCGAATTGTAATTTAAAAACCATTTTGAACCTATTAAGGTAATTGGAAAAGTCGGTCACGAAATGATCACTTTAATAAATGAAGACTGGGGAGTGCTGATCTAGATATTGGATATAGTGTCCGATTTATTCGAAAATAACCTCGACTGTGCTCAGACGAACGAACCACTCGACAAGTACTCCTACTGAACTAAGTCTCATGAAAAACGACATGTTTTTGACACAATACGGATCCTGCCTTTATGTGTTCTAGTGTGACAACGTGATTGATCCTGTTCGACTCCCATCCAGCAATGACCGGCAATATGAACATCAGTTACGAAGTTGCGAAATGCTAGTAAAAAATTATGGATAAACTATCAGATAAAATATTACGCTACTATAAATTGGCAATGATACAAAAAGTAATTGATGTGCGCATTCATTATGTTTAGGTGAGTGAAGTGACATACAATACCAGTTAATCGCTGAACTACTCGCTATTAAGATTGGAGCTAACTGCAGGCCCAATATAAACATTAGTTAGTATGTTAAAAAATTAGTTAATATGTAGTGATGTTATTAAAAATTTCGGGTGCCATAAATCTGTACCACCAATAAATGATTACATAAGAGAGGATAAATAAAAACCCATTACATTTTAATGATTATTCATTTATTTTACCCACCATCAGCCGATTATAAATACATTTTCAGCAGCACATGTAACTTTATAAAGTATGAATCCTTTATAAAGTTTCATCTTCATTTTCTCCCTTCTTTTGCATCATCCATCTCTCGACTGATTTGATGTAATCCTATCTGCACTCTCTTCTTCCTCTCAACATACACCTTATAACCTACGTTCTCAATCTGCTTAACATATTGTAATTTATGTCTTTCTCTACCTTCCATTGTTTCCCCCATTGTTTTCCTTGTTTCTGGTATTCCTATAGTCCTTGCTTCACTACCAGAATGCTCTGTGATTCATACTTTTAGTTTTAAAAAGTTTTTTTCTAGTCCTAGCTTAATATTTGAAACTAAAAGATTTCTCTTTTCCAGAAGGTTCTTTTCGATAGTGTTATTCTGCTTTTAACATCGTTTCTGCTTAAGCCACCAGTTGTAATTTTACTTCCTAAATACTTAATTTCTCCGCCCTTGTACTTGATACATACCACCCAGTGTGTTTTAGTATATTCACTATTGCCCAAGTTGATGAGTCCACAGCCTAGCTCAAAAATGTTATCAACTATTGCATCGCTCATGAACACTTCACAAATAAAATAAATGTTTAAAAAACATAAAAAACGCCTTCAAAATAAATCACTAAAAGTTTTAAAATAACTTTATTCCTTGCTTAGGATAAAGTAAATCTAAATGGACAATATTATACATTACTGTCTTTAAAATTTTTACATTAATTAGTTATTTTTGGAGTTGGTGCCAGCAGTCACATCGCGAAGATCGAATTACTGGTGTTAGAGGCGAAACGGGGAGTACGAACAAAAATTCCCAATATTTTACAGCATGTCGTGAGGCAGATAGTGTTATTACGGGAGACAGCTTAGGGAAACAAATTAATAGTATTTTAGTCTGTGGCTCGGCCTTATTGGTCATCCAGGCATATCTCTGTTAGTATAATATAGGCGTATCATCTGTATGTTTCAGTTTTGTTGAAACATGTTTCTAGCATTGATTGTAGGTAAGCAGTAACGTGATTTTTTATGTATTAATGTTATTCCTTATTGTTTTTATCTTTTTGTTTTTCTTGATTTCGCTGGCCCGACTACAAAAATAACTAATTAATGTAAAAATTTAAATGACGGTAATGTAAAATATTTTCCATTTAGATTTAATTTTTCCTAAGCAAGGTAAAAAGTTATTTTAAAATTTTTAGTGCTTTTTTTGAAGGCGGTTTTTATGTTTTTAAACAATTATTTCATTTTTAAATGTTTAGTGGTATTATAGTTTGTTTTGTATTTTAAATATGCCGCAGCAGTTCCCATTTTGGGAACTTTCTGGTAGCTCTGAAATTAAACCGCTTGCTTTCAAAGACGAATTTTGTCTTTACATACCACAACAACTTCCAGAACGGGATGAATTGGGTGTTGTGTTAAGGAATGTGAGTTTACATTTTGGTCTAGGCTATGTTTCTATCGTATCATAACATCTGTTAAAGCTGCTGGTCGATAGCCGAAACATGTAACATCTAGCCATTAATACATACCTCATACAGAAATCTATCTCTGGAATATATCTGTTTGCTCCGGTATCACACAGAAAATACAGATTTTTAATTGGTTTCACCACGTGAAAGCTTGGGATCCAAGTTGAAATTTATTTTATTAATATTATGCCATGCCTTAAAAATAGCTAAAGTGATTTTGACGGGTTTTAAAACTGTGGATTTTTGTAAAGAACATTGGAAATTATAAGGGGTGAGGGTAAAGGGGAAGAGGGATTGGGCTTTTGTATACCAAATGTAGACTACCTTGACTGATTGCTTTGAAGTATATGTGTGTAAATTTCTATTGACATCAGATCAAAACTGTAGGTATGAATAAAAAACAATTAAGGGGTGTAGAGACGAAGAGTAGTTTGGTTTCTGTAAAGCCTGTTTGGGCAGTTTTTTTTCCTTTGTTTTAAAGTATACATGTGCAAATTTTCATCGAAACCAGATAAAAACTGTAGCTTTGTGTAAAGAACATTTGCAAAAAATAAATGGGCTAAGGGAGTGAGTGGTAGGGTTTTGTAAACAGAATATAGACACTATGTTTCTCTTTGCGTTTTAGTATACATTGCGAGGTCCTCCTTTCCGCTATTTTGACAGCGACAAGAAAGATTGATAGCCCGCGTTACTGGCACTTGGCCCTAATGTGCCTTTCTACGGTAGTTGCTATCACCTCGCCGTTTGTATTAATATAAAGTACTTTTATTACAAAACCTTCAATCATCTCTCAATTTGCGCAACGGATATTCTAATGCTATGTAAATGACTTTCGCCACACTTTTACTATAATTCAAAATTTATTACACTCAAAAATTCACACAAGAACAATGCTTTCACTGAAACAATATTCTGTACATATTTTGCATTGCGCTAGCCGAAATCAGTTTCTCCACATGTTCGCTTTATGCTAGCCAAAAACAGTCTCTCTCGCCATCTTGGCTTCTTCCTTCCGTGACAACACAACCATACAGTACTGCCAACTCTCGCAACGTGAAATTACTAAACTAACTTATAATTACCCCGTTCTACACAAACTACTATGCTGGAAGACCTAAACTATAAATAAAATTATAAATCCATTTACAATCAATTAATAATGTAATAATATAACTCAGTAATGACTGGTGAGTGGGGACCTCACACATGCCCCCACTTTGCCACTAATTAGCACTTTTTTGTAACCACAAAAGTTGATTATTTGGGGCAAAGTTCAACCCTTTCACCAGGCATTACGCCTTTGTAACAAAAATTACACATTTTCCATTACACCATGGTTCTTTACAATTTCTCACTCAATGTCTTTTGCTATGGTCCAGTAACAGAAGTTTATTAACATTTATAATATATTACATTGTAATTATTTCTCCTCTCTCACCTTGTACAACTTTAAATCCGTCACATTTCGCAACCCAAACTTCCTTCCTGACTTCGGGTACACGAGAAAATAGGCATTCTTATATGGCTTTCCCTCCACTCGAAATGGCCCATGGAACACATTAAACAATTTTTTAATTTCCGCATTTATCTCACAAGACCTCTCTTGCGTCTTCACCAATACCAAGTCGTTCAAATTAAATTCAACAGGTTTACGTCTCTGGTCGTGCTTTCTCTTCCTTTCCTCTGCTTTCCTCTTCATTCTCTCCCTTACTTGCTTACAAACGTCTTCCTTAGATACTCATTGACTTGCTGGAAAATTAATTACTTCTTTAATCAAATTCGGTTCTTCTTTATGATACATCAAAAAATATGGGGTGTAACCAGTACTCTCACTTGGTACACTGTTTATGTCATTTTCGAAATCTGTTCTTCGGTAACTCCCCTTAACTCATCAATATCCATCACATAGTTCGCTTCCATCCCACTTTCTGTTTCTTCACCCTCCATTTCCTCATCCTCTACAACTTCATCTTCTTCTTTCTTCAAAATTTCCTCTCGTAATAAATCCTTTTCAAACTCTTCAGGAGACCACTTTAACACTTCTAACGTACTCCCATCTCTCAGGTGTAGCTGCTGTAAGTCTACATTCTCTCTACTGAATTGACTTCCATCATCTGTTTTGCATTCATTATTTCCCACAACTGAGCTTATGTCCTGTCTACCTTCTTCCAAAACTTCAACATTTGCCTCCTCTTGCATTTCACTTCCATCTTCATTGCTATTTGCATATTTCCTCTTCCTTCACCAAACAGCTTTAAACCCCGCTTCTTCTTACACTTCTTCAAACTTTCTTCTCTTCTGCCTTCTTTCTTCTTATTTACATTCTTCGCTTCATTATATAACCGTAACTTCTTCCTGCGCCTCTTCCACTTCACCTTCATTCCATTTCCTTCCACATATTTTCCCAGCAAATACCATTCTTCTGGTTTCACATACGGTCCTCTATTCTGCATAGCTTCTTTATTCCCATAAAGTACCTTGTGTTTTATGCCTTTAAATAATGAATAGTACTCATCTATCATTATAGCATGTTTCACTGCGAGGTTTCCTTCCGGCAAAGTTTCAGGCTTCGTTGCTTCTGTCTCCTGAAATGTCTCTCTCATCTCAAGGACTGCTTCTCGCTGTCTTCCATCTTCATCTAAAAACTTGAAACATTCCCACCACCTCAGTGGTTCCTTCTCGTCACACAACCCGACATCCAGTTCTTTAGATTTCTCTTGATTTTGCCCCCTGCTGTTATAGTTTATAATCTGCATATCACATTCGTTGACATTTCTCTGTGACCAATATTTGTTCAAAAATAATTTCAAAAATTCCTCGAGATTATTACATTCTTTAACACTGCCACAGCTCCATACAAAAGCATCCCCTCGTAGCATATTCTTTACATATCTTATCTTATCCAAGTCTGACCATTGTGACGGTTCTAGGGCTTTACAGAGTGTATTTTAAGACATTTGTCTGAGTTTTATTATAAAAATTATGAATTGCGAGCGTGGTGTAATATTAGGATCCACGCGTAGCCACAGGTATTGCGACACAATCCTGGCGTCTTGGTAAGTGTTGCATCAAAAACTAGCGTCAGTATAAAAAGGACGAGACGCCACCGAGCGGCGCTTTTTCGTCACCAGTCTTCATCGCAGTCGGACCTTCAGTCCAGAGCAGAGTTTAAATTTGTGTGGCAGTGGGTGACTTCTAGGTGTTTGCGGTAACCGTCTGAGTTGGTCTTTTGTCTTTGTTCGGGGAGTAAGTGAGTCGTCTGGTATTTTATTTTTGTTATTCATCGAAAGTGAGGATTTTAGTATAATCACTCAAATTAGGTTTTTTTCGTCGAAACTAGCAAGTGTACATAAGTACATAAAGTGTGTCAGGTTAGGGAAGCAATAATAATAATAATACCAGCGAAATTTCTTAGTAGTCGACACTCAGCGGTTGCGCAATTGTTTAAATTTGCAACGTCTATTCCACTGTTTTAAATTCCGTTCCAGTTTAGAAGTTGTATATCAGCCATCAAGTATTGATTTTATAATTTATAATTGTGCAACAAGTGTGCAAGAAATTGATAGGAACTTTAGAAATTTGAAATCGTAAATTTCCAATGTTGTGCAATTTGTGTGATGCTCAAAGAAATGGTTAGGGATTGTTAGCGGAAAGTATTAAGAAATTCAAGGGATTATTTGCGGTCGTAGCAGAACTGTCTTCTGATTTTTTTTGGAGAAGAAGAAATTATTTACCTGGTGAAAAATCTGTTGTGTAAGGAATCTTCTGATAGAAATTTAAATAATATACCGGTCGGTGGGTCTAACAAAATTTAAGGAAAGCTGTGCATTAAAGACTTGAAAGAATATCATCTAATCTATGATTTAGTAGTTTTGAGATATCCTTCAAACCTTTTATATATTTCAGAGAAGGTTTGAAGTGACCACCGCCGAAGAGAGAGAACATTGTATGTTGTTAATTACTTGATGCTTTCCAGGTAGGCACAAGTAAACGCCACGAGAACAAGATACTTTATTTTTTGGTAACTGCACAGACCATAAAGTGAGTGACTGTTATATTTTATTTTGGCAACATATAACGTGCGGGTTCTTTCAGATGGCGACTCTTGCCAGGATTATTTTACAATATATGTAACTAATTATTTACATTGAGTTTTAGAATCCAGTGATCGAACTACACAACAGAATATTTTAAGATTCTGCAGTAAGAATTCTTACGACGCTAAAGGCTCCAGCTGAGCGATAAGGGTTCACCGACCTGGAGAGGTGGCAGAAAAAATTGGGCGGATGTCACTGGAGGGTGTGAACTGACGAGTGGCTATACAAACACAAGGGGGGGGGGGGTCTGTGACCTTCTTCCACACGCCAAGGAATTTCAAAACAAACAAATAAGCAGGTTCTGTATTTGTGCTACGAAAGTAAAACTGGGAAAATATGCAGGTAATAGTGCTTCGAAAACAAAAATAAAATATTGAAGAGGACTCTAAAGGTACGTTTAAAAAATCAGTGCCGCCTCGTGGCGGGGAAAAGTGCTTCTTTTGGGGGAAATTAATTTGTGTATTGTTTTTGTTTGTTTGTTACCTCAAATATAATTCATGATGGAAGGTTTGAGTATGCAAGAGATGTTCGAAAAATTAATGGACAGTCAGGCAAAAGCCACCGAGAATTTAAATCACAGAATGGAAAATTTGACTCAAAAGATAGATAATCAAGGCGGGGAGTTGAAAGGAAAAATTGAACAGAGTCAAATTGACTGTGAGAACAGGTTTGAAGAATTGAAATTAAATTTTGGGGAATTCCGGTCCGAACAGGCTGAATGGAAAGCAGATATTGGACAGAAGCTTTCTGAATTTGAAGACGATTTTTGTGGTAAATTTGAGGAATTCAAAAATAGTCAAACTATATCTCTGGTGAAGGCTACGGAAAATTTTGAAACTAAACTCAGGGGCCATGTTGAAAAGATAGAGAACAACCAAACAGGGTTAGTTTCTAGTTTGGATACTAAGATCGGGGCAATTATGATAGAAGTGAAGGATGTTTTGGAAAAGAAATTGGGAGTTACTAAATCAGAGTTACAAGAGGAAATTCAAGTAAGAATTTTGGAGGTAAAGGAAAGTTATGATAGATAATGAGAGTCTTACCCAACAGATTGATGAGTGTAAACAAGGGATGCAAGAAATAAGGCAGGATTTGACTTTTGTAGGAACCAATCATGATCAAATGGGACAGGAAATTGAAAAGCTAAAGGGGAATTTGGCATTTACAAGGAAAACGGTAACTGAGGATATTAAGATTCTAAATAAAGAGTATAAGGAATTGGGGAAAGATTTGGTACAGACTGCCATTAATGTTAACCAAGTAAGTGATGATTTGGCTGATGTAAGGAGGAACATAAAGAATCCTGTGGAAACGGAAGAGAGTAGGAGGATATTAGAGGATAGAATAAAAACTGAAATACTGAAATATCCTGGAGTTCTCTCGCCGAGTGGCTGTCATTTTAATGGAGCTAATTACCAGGAAACCTTTGATAGCTTTGATGATTCAGGGGAGATTCATCCTGTGGATTTTTTGCAGGGGTTTGAAGATTCCGAAAATTTTAATTTGTGGGATGATAGGAGGAAAGTAGGAATTGTGTTGAGACACTTGAAACGCCGAGCTAAATTGTGGGGAGATAGGCAGCCGAAAACTGGGTTGTCCTATCAACAGTTTAAGGGGAATTTTTAAAAATATTTCTGGGATTCAACTAGGCAGATGGCGGTAAAGAGAGAAATTATGGCGGTAAGCCATACAACCCATGTAGAGAAACACAACTGGCTATTTCTCGAGGCTTTATTATATGGGGAAACATTTGACTGAACCATACACAGACATGGAATACATAAACATGTTAGTTTCGAGGTTACCCAAGGCAACTCGTCAGGTTTTCATTAGCCAAAGAGTCAAAACAATTGAAGAGGCTACTGAATTATTAAAGGAGATGGATATAGAGGAGGCACGTGAACCTTCTTTACCCAGAAGGGAGTTTTTCCATCCATCAGGAGGGCAAGATGATAGAAATAATAGGTATCAGGGGGGCGGATATCGCGGAAACTGGCGTGGAAATGGTAACAGGGGTGATTATAGGCATCAGAATGGAGATAGGGGAACGCAAGAACAACGTGATAATGCAGACAGGAAAGGGGTGTCAGGAAATGGCCACCAAAAGAAGGAAAACTAATGACTGTCGCTAGTCTAACCCCAACAGTGACAGTAGAGGGAAGGGGTGAATGTATAGTCCAGGGAGTGGACAATTATACGTGAATAATCCCCTTGAAGATTTAATGGAGGAGGGGGAATTTATTAGGAAGGAAACAGAAAAGACTCCTTGTATTACAATCCATGCTTTTGGTAAGGAACTACAGGTATTAGCTGACACCGGCTCACAGATTTCGGGGATATCGGAGAACCTCGTAAAGGAAATAGCTAAGAATTATAAATTGTCTACATTGCCAGTTTCAGGAATGACTGTTTTAACTGCAACAGGGGCAGGAGTAAAAAAGTCCGACAGCAGATTCTTTTGAAGGACTTATAGGGGAAGTGGCATATAGAAATTCCTCTTTTTGTGATACCCGAATTAAATGTACCTTGTCTAGTTGGATGGATTGGTTGACTCAGGTAAAGGGCATTGTTGACTGTGGTAGTGGCCTGTTTAATTTTTTATGAATGACAGAACACACTGTGTCCCATTGGGACACCTCAAGGAAAGGGTTTCGAATGAGGTGCATCACATCAAAGTTAGTTTCTGGGGAACGGGTATAAATAATTTTAGGACTAATTGTTTTCCATTAAATTTTATAAATGCACAAAACAGGAGAAATGTGTGGGAAAATGGTAAGAGTTTTCCAGATCAATTAAGGGGCCTACAGGATTTGCCAAGTGAACAGAGAGAGCATGTGAGGAAGTTAATTGAAAGTTATAGAGAGGTTTTCTCGGACAAACCAGGCCTTGTACGGGATTATGTTTGTGAATTCCAGCTTAGAGAGGAGGAACCTTTCTTTGTAAAACCTTACCCGGTACTCAGGCAAAGCGTCACTTGGTAGAACAGGAGTTAAAGAGGATGATTGACTGGAAGATAATAGAGAGATCCACGAGTCCATATAATAGTCCATTAGTCGTAGTAAATAAAGCTGACCAGTCAGTGCGTTTGGTACTCGATGCCCGAAGGCTAACAAAGCCTTGATAACGGAAAGAGACCATCCACAGAAGATAGAAGAATTATTGTTACAGTTTAAAGACAAAAGATTTCTAAGTTCTTTGGACTTATCTGCTTCCTATTGGCAAGTTGCTATATCGGAGAGTTCAAGGAAGTTCACTGCCTTCCTATATAACGGTAGATGTTACCATTTCTGCGTTTTACCATTTGGATTAAATATTGCAGTATCTACGTTCATAAGGGCTTTGGATAAAGTTTTGGGGCCGGAATTAGTAAAGAAAATAAGTATTTATGTAGATGATTTGATTATAGCAACAGAGACTCTAGAGGAACATTTGGCGTTATTGAGAGAGGTGTTAGAGGCTTTGAAAATAGGGGGTATGACTCTTAAGTTAAAAAAGTGTGTATTTCTGAGGAGCACAATTAATTTTTGAAGTCTTCACCAGAAGATGGCGGCAATGGATCTAGTCGCCGAAATATCGTGTAACAACGCACTCTTGACTCGGCTAGTCACCCGAGAGTAGTTTATACATTCTCAACGCCGAGAAAGACTTCGTTCTTATATAATTTAAACGTCTTACTAAAGCATTTTAAATGCGTAAAAAATGACAAATTTCTTAGTTTTAAAATATTTAAAACTAAAATCGTGTATGAAATATGTCAACATCCAGCATTAGTATTTTAAGACGGAGAAAAAATCCGAAGTGTATAACGCTAAGATTACAGTATTCAACACAGACTATCCCAGAATACGGGATGAGCTCAATTGAACCAAACCTCGTAAATGGGGCGGACATAAAAATTAAACGTATATCTCTGCGCGCTAACCACACAATGCACCAGTGAGCACGGAATCTATCCGAACGCTGTGCAATTGAATAAAAAACAGGGAATTGGAGGGCAGATGAATTCGGCCGAATGTGGAGATACTCTGTGAGCGGCATTAAACAAATAACAGAGACGTGTCCAAATTTCACAAGTATGACAGTAATGCATGAACAAAACGCTGTGTGCGAAACGAAATTATTTTTAGATATATCGCATATAAATATGTGAGTAATTATCACAGTTTTTGTGTAGGTTTTTTTTTTTTTTTTTTTTTTTACTTTGGGAGCGTTAACATCTGGATCACTAGCGCTGGTTGACGTCTAGGTCATTAGAGGCGGTGGAGGACTGTGCTAAGGAACGGGAAGATATTCGGACATGGTATTTTGAAGAAACCATCCCGGCATACGCCAGCATTGAAACCATGGGAAACCAAAATCTGGATGGCCGGACGGGGATTCGAACTAGCGTCCGCCCCAATGCCAGGCCAGAGAGTTACTGCTCACCTGTCGAGCTCGGCGGCTGAATGTTTTGTTTCAGACTATATAATTACTCTTTGCAGCGTGGAAATGCACACGTAAGTGAATTAAGATCATGTAGTTACCTAGTTGTGTACTATCGGACGAAAAGAAATCGAACAATAACATTATTTCTAATAAAAGAGATGTCAGCCTTCTTATTTGATTTTAGATTGGTAACTTGCAGATCTACAAATTTGTTTCGCTAAAAAGTCTTAAATATCTACCTAACCCATTATCGATGGCTACAACGAATACCTCACTGTGGGGGATTTACCCGCCTATTTTTGTCCATTTCGAATGCTAATTTTTTTCTTTTAATAAATTTGGTAAAGTATTCATCATTTCCTGTGGTAATTTATTCCGATCCCTGTCCCCCTTCTCTACGAAAGTAAACTCTCCCACATCCCAATACCTGAAATCGGGAGTCAGTTTCCGTTCAATACACATCTCTCAATTCTTACATCAATATCTCTCCACGCCTCATCACCAATATACGCCTTGCACACACCCATGACTCTCCATGACTACTAGAGACGTTTTCGCTCTCTGTCCATAACCTACCCATGAAGGTTATGTATGTTTTTTGTTTTCCATAATGGTTAAATACGTTTTAAATTGCAAAACAACCACAAATAAAAGTATTTATTTTGTTTAAATCCATATTTTCATTATTACTTTCTTTTTGTTCATTTTGTTCGTTCCATGTAGATGATTTTGTAATATTCTCTGTCCATAGAAGTGGCTATTATAGCAAGCAAAGAATGTAAGTTACATATTTATGTTTCGGTAGAGATTAAATATGTTTTTCCATTATATTAAAACTAGCTGGTGTTCAGAATTTTTATTGATAGCTACCGACATGCAACCACCATATTGCGCGATGGGAGACTCGAGGCTAACACCAGACACAAATACCAGTGATCTGCGCATGGTACTTGTGGCTGCAAAGTGAAATATAGGAACACACAATTCTTTGGCAGAAATATGAAAATATTGCAAATGGACTACTTTCAACCACGATATCTCCCACATCACCACAGCTACCGGCATTCGGCCAATATTACGCACGATCAACTCCATGCTACAACCAGTGGTCTGCGCTGGGTAGTGGAGGCTGCAGAGTGAAATATAGGGACTACTACATATACGTATATATTGGGTTGTTATAATTAAACTTTCTATATTTAACGCGTTATAACACGGAAACTAATTACCATACGAGTACCAGACTTGGTAGCATTAATGTCCAGAGTATAGGGTGCATGATTTCCATGTGTCACAGCGCCACCGTCCAGTTCCAACTATGGCCACCAGGTGCCGTAATGAGTCATCATGATTCTTCGAACACACATTTGGATACGATCGAATTGTCAGCCGATCGTTTCCAAATGCTTGGCTGGCACGATCACCTGACCTCACTCCTTATGATTTCTGGCTGTGGGGCTACCTGAAGGACAGGGTTTACCAGGGGAACATTCACACATGTGCTGATCTGATGCGCAGCATATCAAGAGAGGTAGCCAGCATACCTACGGACATGCTTCGTTCTGCTGTGTAGCATGCAATCCTGCGCTTTCAGACTCTTCTGGACACTGATGGAAGACATATTGAGCCCATTTTGTAGCAGCACATTAAATTGTTTCAATTGAATTGATTCTGCATTGTTTGTCTTCCCCAAGTCCTTGACATTAATGATACCAAGTTTGGTAGTCGTACGGTAATTAGTTTCCGTGTTATAACGTGTTAAATAGGGAAAGTTTATATATATATATACATATTTCGTTTAAATTTACAGTTTAATTATGAAAAGGATTGCGCAATTTAACGAAGTACAGGTGAAATATGTACAACATTATATCATAACAAACTCATGGCTATGAACGTTATTTGACAACAATTCTATTTAGATAAGCAACTGCGAAGAAATTAATTGCTAGAATATTAAGTTCTGTCCGTCATTTTTGACGGGCTTAGAAGCTAGCTATGAAAATAATAATCAAAACATTTTCGCGGGACCACAAGATTCGATGAAATCTAAATCAGAGTAGCGTATGATCAGTGCGGGTCACATGGGGAGGTAGAAACCAGCTGCTTCGGTGGTGGTTCTAGTGTGCAGGTCACGGGGGAGTCCCCTCGGAGCGATTCATCTCAGCACATTGACACCTGCAGCGCCCACTGTCCATGCATCACCCCCGATCGCGGAAAAAGCCGCCGAAACGGCGAGAGTTATGGGCCGGCAGGTTGGCAGCGGGCTTCGTCGGACTCCAGAGAACTCTCAGAGGAGAGCTAAACACGAATCAATAGTGCCACAAAATGCTGATACCGTTTACAAATGAATCACAAAAATCGTCTTCAGAATGAAGCACCAATTGGTGTTTAAAGCGGTTTCAAAAAACAGCTAATCAGATTAGCTATGAACTAATTACGCCCGCTTCTCAAGAAACAATGCAGAAAGGGACCCATAAAACTAAGAGCAAGGAAAGCAAGCGGTATAAAGTCAACATGATATACTCCATATATAAATAGAATATCAAAACACGTAAGTAAGAATGCACTTGAGCTCCAATATTGTTCCTGTTTCTATCAGCATAGCTTGGCTGTCTTTCACTCTATGTATAAGGGATGGATCATGAAGTTTATGTACTTCTGTATATATATTATATGCTTGTACAGTAACAATGTTCGTTTTTATTCTTCTTAAATAAAAAGAAAAGAGATTACTTAGTTAATAGTTTTAGTTGCTGTTAGAATGTGTTCTAAGAAAAAAGAGAAAGAGAGAAGAGCAAATATTAATGTTTTGTTTTAAGTGGATTATTAACAGATAAGTGGTGAACGGGACGAAAAGATAATCCTCAATATGTACAGAATTAAAATGGAAAGAATTGATGGTTTTATAAGTTACCTATAACTGACGAAAAATGTAAGCTGTGTTTAGTGAATTGGATATTAAAAAAAGTGAAGGAAACATACGAATTTTTCTGTTGTTTCTATACAGGATTACTTCAGTTAATGTCTGGATACTTAAATGAGTACTGTTTGACAGACTTATTATTGTATATCGTATTAATTGAGATGTTAGACCAACTCAAATGGGTAAAGAAACTGCACTAGCTGCAAATAACGTTTTACGTTTTTTTAAATCTGCCAGCTTACTGAAGTCCGAATATGATGGTAACCAATAGATTTGTTTGATTTTAACTCCGTATTTTTATTGATAAAATGTTATTAAAACATGAAATTATAATTTACATTAATTAAAATTATTAGTACTATTATTATTTCATTTATTAATCGATTTTTGGGAAATTGGATTTCTCTGTAACTAAATTAAATTACAGTGTAATAATTTTTAAATGTGCCGACTGAGTTATATTACAATGGCACATTTAAGATATACTAACACTGACAAGACGAATAACATATTTGATATAAAATAAAAAGCTGGTTAATCTAGATTTAAAAATAAGTCGTTGCTTGTCTTTAGGATGAAAAGATAGTTCAATAATTTTCCTCCCGTGGGGTCTTAAAGTTTTCATTTCAGATTAAACGAAATACAAGAATAAACTTATGGCGCATATTATTACAAAATTGAAAAAAGAGTTTGGTACTCGGAAGTAAATTGAAGTATTTAACAAACGCAAAAACATTTTCCTGTGTTCAAAATGGCCATGCAGATTAATTTTCTTAAGCCTGTTCCACTCAAATTCATGTGCAGAAACGAATCCTTCCAATTTTTATAGATCTTGAAGTAGCTGCATAAGTGATTCCTAAATTGAATTCTTGCTCGCCGATATCAGTTAGAACTCTATGCAGACTCAATTCTTGAGACATGTGGATGCTGCATACAAATGCACCTTGAATCTGAAATTGCATCCTAGTGCATGACTGTGATCCAAATGTACCTTCGACCTGCGGAAATCGTAATTGTTAACTGAACCGTTAATACGAACGGTTTTTAATTTTCTGATGATTCGCTTGGTCAATACACTATTCCAAGTGCTCCGTTCTACCTAGCCCTTCTTAGTCCAGAGATTATTTCTGAGCATCACAGGACATTAATAGCAGACATAATGAGTAGGATCAAGTCCGCTAGCAGTAGACGCTTCTACAGTGTTTCTAGAAGCCACTTTGTCGTCTGGCTGAATTCTGGCTGTCGCAACTGCTACTGCCATTTCTCTAATTTCTGCTAAATCACACGAATTTCACCATTTTCGTACAGTTCGCGACCTGTGGGGCGAACTTGCTTGAGCCATCCTTTACTCAATTCTCGATACCGAAATAAAAAGGACAAAATAAAAAATATATTTTTAATTTTAAAAGTGAGGATACCAGACTTTAATTTTATTTTTGTTTCAAAAATTGTTTCCGCTTACACTTTTATCGATGATTGATAATTAATTCAGATCGCGTGTCTGGATTTATTGGTAATCAGAACTGAGAGGAATATGACGGTCTTTCCAACCATCCAAAACAAATTGTATTGGAGTTCAACTCACAATTGTCAATTTTGTAACATCTAAATATTTTTCGCAGTAACCTGAGATATATTCAAACTACAGTATTTTTTAGAATATATCGAAATGTTCGTTCAACTGTTTTCGAAAAATTTCCGCACAAATTGGTTTAGAATCAATAGTTTTTGCCCTTATGTTCCTGTCAGAGGTTACAAAAGTTGAGGAAGAGTCTGCTTAATCATGACGAAAAATTTGAACTAAATCTATATGACTTTTTTCCCACATCCTCAAAAAAACTAGATTTGATCTTTTCACATTTTCCGACCCCGACCGACTTCTAATTTCTGCTGTAACTTCAGATATATATCATACCTATGGGTATAACATCAAATGAATCTGTGTAATAATTTTCGTTTAATGTATCATACAAAATATGTGAATTCTCGATCTCTTCCTCCAAATTTTGACACTTTTTAATACTGTTTATTTGTCTCTATCGATCAACTCTTTAACGTGTACCTCGAGAACTTAATGAAACAACTGCCAATTTACACACAAAAATGATTGCTCTTATGTTAATAATTGTAACGATTTTGCTAATTGTTTTTATTTCGTTTACAACATCACGTATAAAAATTGCTATAAATATGGACCACCCGAAAAATTGAATGGTATGAAGTCACATCTGTATAAAATTAATGATAAAAAAACTTGCGGAATGTTTACAGTAATTTCAGATATCCGAGATCTAAATGTTAGGTCTCCGGTATGTTTTCCCTCCGGTGTGGCTATGCGCGTCAGACGCCAGTACACTGGAAGGGAATGATGCAACGGGATCGGGTTCGAGTTCTTGACTGCTGACTGTGTATCCTTTTCGTGAAAAGAACTCTACATACAACTAATTTCAAGATTTATTTACTTTTCACGGAGTTTAAACATATTCGAGTCAACTGAAAGTACGCTATCTCTGTTTTCGAGCTAGGAACAGTTGTTGCAGCGAAATTAGCTGGTAGATTTGTGACCTTCATAGGAAAACAAATGTAATAATTGTCGAGAGATAGGTGTGGTTAATGAACGTGCACAATGAAAATATAAGCGGACGATTATGCTAAGCGAGAAAAGTCCTCTTCTGCCCACATTTGACGATGACCGTCGCTAACTAAACAAGGAACTCATGACTGCAACAGAGGTTTACAAGAACTTTTGCAGCAATTTTTATAAGTAATTCAATAATTGTTGTAATTATGTTCATTTATTTTTCTTTTACTTCTTCTTCTACAATTTTGGTCTACTTTGGACCAGTGCTACGCCCTTTTCTGCTCCTCCCAGAACTTCTCATACTTCCGCTGAGGTTATCCCTGCTTCCTTCAGACCAGATGGTCTACAACTTTGTACGTAGCTCCTCGAACCCCTTGGATTGACTAGTTTTAATTTGAAACACTCTATCTCAACTAGATGGATCCAACCTTTAATTCAGTGATGTAGTTTCAAATCCATTTTGTCAACCTATTCTCACTCATTGTCATAATGTGTCCATAAAATTTCAGTCTTCTCTTGTGCATAGTGTCTGCAGTTTTCTCTGCATGCCTATATCTTCATTTTTTCGCTTCCACCAGATTTTTCTTTTCCCTTTATTGGTCCTAGGACTTTCGTTAGAATTTTCCTCTCTTCTTATTCTAACTCCTCGATCTCCATTTCCTTATTGAATAGCAGGCATTTTGAGCTGGAAATTGACTCTGTTGTATGTCCAATCTTTGCTTGTGAGAGATAGTTTTCTTGTCATCTTTTTGTTATTTTTATTTATTGTTTTTAACAAATTAGGCATAAATAACACTTCGTGAGTCGTAGATACAGTGATTCTGATCTATTTTGGCAGTTTTACTGACAATATATTGGATAGAAACTGCTGTTCCACATTGATAATTATTTACTTTCACATTTAAAACTGTTTATGTATAGTTTCAATGAATAATTGTTGTTAATGGATTTTTGCTTAGTTTATCGGCAGCATTGGATTGTGGAGTACGCTTTTTCTGTAATGTTACCGTTATCGATAGTAATTCCATGATATGCACGTTTGGCTAATGACACGCTATTCTTCCAGGACACGTGGTTAGAATAGCTACCAATTTGTCTCGGAAAGTGAACACAGCTTTGTTAGTCATTTAGCAGAATGGTTAAGTCTACACAAGCTGTCCAACCAATGTCTGTGGATTTTATTTAGTACAAAGATTATGCAAGGGGAAAAAAATCCTACAATATAAGAACCCCATGCTTTGCAGCTACAATAAATTCACGTAGCAAATGTAGATTCACCTAGCGACGGTTAGAGAAAGAAATATGTTTTGATGAAACTCTAGTAGAGAGTTGTTTGACACAGCTCATCGCTTGGAAACTGTTACTAAAATTAGTTAATTTACATGGTGCATGCAATATGAGAAAAAGCTGAATTACTGTTGTGGAGTTTGGAATCCTTATCGCTAGTGATTGATTGACACAATAGAGACTGCTTCCATTGTTCTTATCAGAACCTACCAAAATTGATACATAGATTGGGTTGGAATTGTCTGTCAGACAGACTATGTAGATTTCGTTTGAACTTTTGGCGAATATGGGAATATCCTCTTGCATTTACGAGTACGATGAAATAGTTCGCCCACCAATCTATTTAGGTCACAATTACAACAGAGATTAGTAAAATGTGTGTAGTATTGATGCTTATATGTATTCTTTTCCCTTATGCTTTTCGGGATTGAAATACACAGAGTAAAGATTGTTTTTGTGTAAAGCAGCCTCTACCACCCACAATATTAATGAATTGCAGAGTATTGGTGCAGATATAGATGTAGAATGTGGTGAAAATGTTGACATTTCATTACGATTTTTCGCCGTACTTAGCAGTGCGACGGAATATCCTTCCTGAACAAATATATGACAGTTCCATGACTGCTACATGAGATTAAAACAGAGAGAGTAGCGTAAAAACGAGAAACCTTTAATTCCAGGACAGACTGCGGAGTTATTCCGCCGCGGCGGGATCGCTCCGGCAGATCTCTGCCGCGTGACACGGTTGGCGGAAACAAAAAAGACTCGCGCCACTTTGCCAACTTTTACCCGCTGCCGTGTAATCCCCGCCGCCCCCGGAACAAATTAGGTATCAGGCACGGGCGGCGGGCGTTCTTCGCGTCTGCTGGGGCGGCATCCAATTTGGCGGGGGCTTGTTATTAATACTCGGGGGTCCCGGCAATCAGTGCAGTGTGCTCGTTACCCGTAATTGGCGCTGCCCGGCGGTCCGCGGCGTCACCACACGCCGGACACCGCCTTTTGTCCAAATTAATGCAATTTGGAGACTCGGGATTCGCTGTCGCCTCACAAGACGTCTCACTGGCACTCTACTCTACACAGATCACGGCTCCACTAAGGCAAAACTCAAAGTGTGTCTCAGTTCTAAGGAATTGCTTGTTGAAGACTTTAAATGTAAATATCTTGGCATTACATTTGATACCGTGCTGAGCGGTTAACGCTCTGACCTCGCATTCGGGAAGACGCTGGTTCGAATCCTAGTACGGGCATCCCGATTTGGGTTTGCATGATTTCCCCAAATCAATCCAGGCAAATGCCTTTTAAAGGCCATGGCCGAATTCCTTCCCGTTCCTTGTCCCCAGACCCATCCCGCCTCTTATGACCTTGACGTCAACGAAACGTAAAGCGATAATTAAATAAAGATAACAAGCTTAACTGAGAAGGACACATTGGACAGGTAGTAGGAAAAGGTTCCAAAATTCTGCACTTTCGGAAAGAGAATGATGAAGGGATGTACGAGAGAAGTAAAGGAACTGGGGTACAAAAGATCGGTCAGACCATTGCGTGAATGTGGTGGTGTAGTGTGGGATCCACATTTTGAGTTTTGAGTTTAGAAGAGGGTACATAAAAGGGCTGCTAGATTTGTTTCTAGAAATTATCGCAAAATTCAATCAGTAACAAGAGCTGGAATGGGATTTATTGGAAGACAGGAAGAGGGTGAAGTGGGTCATAGGAGTGTACATTGCGTATATTAGTGATGAGGCATGGAAAGATATTGGTGTAAGAATGAACAGTAATGAATGGAAGGGAAAAGATGACCATGGTCATAGCTGGCACTCGATTTCAGGCACAAGGGTGTGGGAACATTCTCTTTGTTAGGTAAGGGTGTCAGGGATTGGAATAACTTACTAAGAAAAATGATGAATAATTTACCAAAAACGTTGAAAGAATTTTAAGTTAAAATCTGTAGAGGGAAAATGTAGAAGGGTGCAGGAAATGGAGGAAGATGGGTGTTTAGGGAAATTGCCACCGTAGCGTGCGCTCCATTGTAATTAAATTAAATTAAA
>JARYHS010008074.1:199791642-199815362 GCA_031002005.1 Vandiemenella viatica | reverse complement strand
TGCTAACTGCTCAAGGATTTTTTTTTTTTTTTTGTAGTGCATAGAAATCCTGTCTGCTATTTGAATCAGAATTTCGCAGTCAGCCCTGTTTTTAATGATACTTCGAACCTTTTCCAATTAGTTGTTCACATTCTATTTCCCTCGCTTCCGCAAGAAGAATGCATTCGAGAACCACATGTTCAGGTGTCGCTTCCGCTCCACACTCGCATAGACTCGATTCTTTGAGGCCCCTGCTGTGTAGCAAACTGTTATAAGGACCATGTCCGGTTATGAAGTGTATTAAGCCGGCGGAAGGATTTAGATGTTGCAGTTCCAACCGTTCTTTGACATCTGGAAGGATGCCGTAAGTTCTCCGACCTGTACTGCTAATATTCCATTGATGTTGCCATTCTTGTAGGAGGGCCGACATGACTTCCTTTTTGGCTGCCACCGGTCGACCTACTATTTCTTCAGCTGCTCTCTTATCACCGGACTTTAGCCAGTATATTGCACCGCGTTTTCATACCATCATGTCTAGGGGCCAGACACCTAAAACCGTCGTCAAAGCATCTGTTGCTATATATCGCCTAAAAAGACTAGAATCGTGTAGAACACATTTCATAAATCTCGCCATTATAAATGTACTATAAATTGACTAAATGGATCAATAAAAATCTGATCTAATCTAATCATGTATATTAAGCTTTGAATACGCGTAAGGAAAGTAGATTGTGACTTTTTCATTATTGGAACTATCACTAGTTTTCATCAACCACAACTTAGTAGTAGAATGCACTTTGTACTGCCTTGATTATTTTATACTGTACTTCGTCACTCAAAACTATTCACAGTTCGTTTGCAATATCTCTTGACAACCACCTACATCTGCTGCGATGGAGCCACAGGTTTAACCGGTAATATCCCATGATCGCAGCTTCGCCAATTTAAATGTTTGATCTGGTGGCATCTTATGGCCAGGCCTACGGTCATTTAAAAATGAGGAGTTTAAAATCATTTTCAAGAGGGCTGTTCTAGCTTTTTCTATATCCTGAAGTTTTCTTTTTGATAACATGCAGTGGTAGTACATTGATACTATGTTTTGAATTGATTTATGCAATACACAAAAGCAACGAATGTCAGACTTTTCGTGTTATTTAAACCTGTCTAAAGCTTTATTCCATGATGAAAAAACCACTTTGAGTGAATGCCTTAATGGACTCATCAACCCTTGAAGATTTTTTTGGCACAGAAATGCCACTAGAAATGGTTTCTTTACAAATTTGGCAAAACACTTTGTTCATATTTGCATCATATGCCACGGAAAAACTGTCTACCACTTTTTTTTTAAAAAAAATTGCGCCTTCTCTTCAACTGAATTTTCAAAAATAAAATTTTCTGGTTGGATTTGTTGGTATGTACTAAGCCTAGAAGAGCTGCTAGTGGAGAGTTCTTGTTTGGTCACCTTACGATTTTATTCATCGAAACTAATAATTTTCCGAAATATAGGCATACACAGTAACAAAACGCACAGCAGGCTCTCACAGCAAATGCTTTATTTTCCCTCTCGACTCACAACGTGTGATCAGCGGCGGAGTAAGGCACGACGTTTGGCGGGCTGGACGAGTTGCTTGCAGGCCCGTAACTACCACCGGGGCAGCCGGGCACTGCCCCGGGGCCCCCGAGCCCGAGGGGCCCCCAACCAATGGTTAAAAATTATTGTATTTTAATATCTAATCTAACTTCCTACAAAATACCCAGCACCTAGCTTAAAGTTAATAATAAAAATCCATCAAGGCGCTAGAGTAAATGTTTTTGAGTGTCCGTTCATATACTCTATACACTTCGCATGCTAAAGCAGCTCTAAAGCAGACAGCGGAATGTCGAGTCGAATGTGTCATGTCGCGCCAGGTGCCTGCCGAGTGATGAGTCATGTGCAGGCTGGGTCGTGCAGTGAGCTAACGCTGAAAATTGGAGAACGAAAGAAGCTTCCGGCGAAAAGTTCTTGAAAGAATCCTAAATGTGACCTCAATACTTGCAACATGTAATCTGGCATTTCGTGGATCTAATGAAAAGTTAGAATTAATTTACAACGGAAACTTTCTCTCGATAGTGACCTAGTACTGGAAAAATTGATTCAGCGTCCGCTCGGGACTGTGAAATACCTCAGTCCTAAAATTCAGAATGAACTTATAAACCTATTAGCCTTAGAAATCAAAAATGAAATTACTGTTGAGCTTCAAAACTGCTTGTTCTTCATTGATTTTAGATACCACTCAAGAAATTGCTAAAGTCGAACAGTTAAATGAAGTTTACAGGTATGTAAAAATAGTTAATGGTAAAGAAGGGACACTATTGATATCAAAATATGTGAAACTTTTGTATCCCTTAGAGAGGTAAAAGATCAGTCTGCCCAAGTTCTTGCAGAGAAAATACTTACTTCATTGGAAAGAGAAAAACTTAGATTTGACAAAATGTCATGGACAAGGCTACGACGGGGCTGCAGTGATGAGTGGGGCATACAGTGGAGTATAGCAGCGTATTAAAGAAAAATACCCTCACGCCTACTTAGTGTAATGCGCTGCACATAACCTTAATTTAGTATTAAAGGATGCTGTGGAAGGAAAACAAGTGGTCTGCCAATTTTTTTGAAACCATTAGAAGTACGTATTGCTTTTTTTGTTCATAGTATTTTGCGCTGGCAAGACTTGAAGTCAGCGTACGACATCGAGGCTCAGAGTGATTCACTAAATTCGAAAGTAACACAGAAAACTCTTAATACAACTCGCTGGGCTGGTAAGCATGAGGCAGTGTATGCAATGAAACACAGATTTTGTGATGTGTTGAAAAGCGTTACCCGCATAACTTTGACTTTCAGGAAAGCAAGGAAAGAAATGAAGCACAGCAGCTAAAGAACAAACTTGAAAGTTTTGATTTTTATTGCTTTTGGTTGTGCAGTGTAAAGTTTTAGAGTCTCTCAACCTCGTATCAAAATCTTTACAATCTGAAACCATGGATCTTTTGTACTGGGTAATTTGTTGTTAAGAATAACCGAAATACGTGGAAAGTTCAAATAACTTGTTTCTAAAGCATCAGATGTTTGAAGTCGATGGCGAAAAAAACAAAGAATTGCGTCACAACAGACAAAAGAAAGTGAAAAAACACTTTGATGAGTTGAGTGAAGACGAAAGATTAATAGGCCCAAAATCTTGTTTCCGAGTTCCGAGTTCTATCCAATGCTAGATACACTTTACACTCAATTTGATCGCTGTTTTGAAGGGATGAAAGCTGTTCTTGACACTTATCAAGTAATACAACCTGATTTTTTAGTCAATGCAAGTGAAATTGATGTTCACAAAAAAGCAGCTGATTTCGTTAATAAGTTACAAATGATGTGAGTAGAGGATTCGATCCCGGGATCCCGGTTATCGGGTTCCCGGTCGTATTTTAGTCCCGAAATTTTCGGGATTAAATTTAATGAATCCCGGGATTTTCGGGAATAAAATATTTTTTTTATATAAGTCAATAAAATGTGCGTGAAACGAAACGCACTTACTTTCATTTGACGTGTTGACGGCCATCTTGTTTACACAGCTGATTTCATTTGTTTTTGCTAACGACCGGTGCCGGGTTATGTGTAAAAGTGTAAAATATCCGATTCTCGTCGTGTAAGTATTGATATTTTTTTTTGTTAATTGGTGATAATCAATTAATTTATTTAAAAACAACAATGTATTAATGTGTCTGAGTAAATATAGATGAAAAACAAAGTGTGTTATGTTATGTAGCTCTAAGAGGTTATGTTTATGTTAACAATGTCACAATCCAACGAAAGTTTTTATGTGAAACATAAAAAAGATGAAGATGTTTCGTCAGTGTGGAGTCATTTTTTAGTCGATAAAGCGGGTAGCTCAGCACAATATAAGCGTTGTTTATCTATTTTAAAGACCTTAGGAGGATCGACCAAAGGCCTACATACTCATCTATCTTCAAAACATTCCGTGAAAGTAGATTTTGCTAAGGCATGTTCCTCAACGGTCCAAAATAATGAAGGACCACCTGTGAAAAGAAAAATTACGTCAGTCACCGACTATTTTGTGAAGTCTGATACTCTTGAAGATATTTTGACCCGTATTACTGCGCTAGATGGTTTTCCTTTTAGCGTATTTGTGACATCAAAAGATTTAAGATCGTTACTATTAGCAAAAGGTTACTCAGACTTACCTAAATCTGCTTCAACAATCCGCAACAGAGTAGTAGACTACAGTCGAAACATAAAAAAAAAAAAAATGGCAACTGAACTATCTACATTGAAAAAAGGAGGACAATGATTTAGTCTCAGTTTTGATGAATGGATGTCTACCTCTAATAAGAGATATATGAATTTAAATATTCATTCAGGCAGGGCCGGCGTTTCGTGTTAGGCCGGGTGGGTAGTCAGACAAGAAAAGGGGGGGGGGGGGCAGTCACCTGAAATATCTTACTTAAAACACTAATAGTGGTAACTATGGAATAAAATTCTTAAGGGAAATTTATAGGAGTAAAAACTAGAAAATGAATTTAAAAATTTATCATAAATTTATTCAACTAATATATTTATTCAGGGGCTCAGGGGGCCCCTAAGGGCCCCTCACACTAAGTGCTCCTCAACTGCTCATGGGGCCCCCAACCACTGCTCAGGGTGCCCCAAGCACAACTCAGGGGCCCTCATCCTCAGCTTAGGGGGCCTCTAGCAGCAATACAAAGCAAAAAAAGGTTGCCCATTTGGCCTGAGGGCCAAAAATAATTTTTTTTGCACCGCGGCCCTTGTTGACCTAGCTACGCCACTGTATTTATTAAATATATTTCAGCTGTGTAAAAAAACATCATTATTTTTTAAAGTTACTATTATTCAGTATTAATTGCGCAATGCAAAACTGTACTGCGCTTTTGTTTGTTTGGAAATGAAACGATTCAATAATTTTTCCAAATCAAGTTCGTCAGTAAGGTTGCTATATACATGTATAACAATGTTATTTAATCGATCTTGCAACATTGTCGATCTTATGTAACTCTTGAGTCGGCGTTAAGACCAAAAAACTTAGTTCATTTGAACGGGACGACCCAGGAATTGTGATGAATAGTCGGAAAAACCATACAAACTCTGGTATGAGTCCTCTAGTCCATAGGCATTTCTGTAAAAAATCTACACCCGTTCTTAAATTTTTTTGGCTCCTCCTCTTGCCTTTTCAAAAGTTGCCAAAAACATGAGCAATCTTTCTTGGTCAAAATCATAATTTTAGAAATTTATAATTTTTTCTACATTTATGGGCAGTCCCAGAATAATAGTTCTAACGATTTGAAGAACTGGGAGGAATCGTTGTCGAATAGACTCTTTAACGACATTAGTACTTGGTCACAAACTTCAAAATAAGATTTGCGGAGAAAATCTTGAGGTGTTTCGAATCGGAGATTTTCACTCTTACCTTGATCGAGACGCTTCGAAAGTTTGCGTTGATGTGGGATTTGAGGGTCGCCGAGTTCAAGTTAGTATCTAACTGTTCACTTTTCCACCAAATTTCTTCGAATTTTGACTCTCGAGCACAGTACAACGGCGGTGATTGCTTCTGTCTTCTCACACGATTCAATAACACATAGATTAGATTTCTGTAGATCTGCATTCAAAATTTCGACGCAATAAAAAATTTTCCTATCATCAGTTGTTATTTGTATTACTACAGTTTGAGGTCAAATATTGCTTTTCGAATATGGCAAGTATACCAAACATTCAAATCTGGGTGAATTTTTGATACGCTAAGAGAACGTCAAATATGAAATTTTCAAGGATCGCAACAAAAATAGAATGCGTAAAAAAATCATTGTTTCTTTTCCAGAAAAATTGGTCTAAATACGAATATTGATCGTTTTAAGAAAAGAATCAGAAATATTATAACTGGCTACCGGAGGCAATTGAAAAACATACAACTGAGCTAAAGGTTTGGAGCAGGAGCCAAAGAGAGTACATGGCATGTTACTTCAAATCACTATTCGCTACGGTACCAGGAGGTTAAAATCCCCAAAGAAAAACTTTTTTCATGACACTACAAGTCTCTTTCTTCCAAGAATTTATGGCGATATAGCGGTGAAAAATTTAAATCCTCGACGCTTTGACCACTAGCTAAAAGTATCGGGGCTGCGTACGACCATTCGTTCACAGCAATAAAATCCTCATGCTGGTTTCTTTTTAAATAAATTTTCGCAATTTGTCCTACAATTCATAGTAGGTTTTATTTCCCAGTCTTAAAAAGTTTTGAAAATAGTCAGGTTAGTGACGTGTATCTCCCTCACTAAAAATTGAACGGAGAAATCTGTGCAGTTTTGATGCCATTCCTTTGAGACTAGCAGGATGCATCTCCTCTTCACACAACTCTCTTAAAACTAAAAACTACAATTTTCACCCACTCATATTTCACAAACTACGCTCTAATATAGCCAAATGCTTAAAACCGCCATACAAAATAATAGAAAGCAGCAAGAGAAAAAATTCCAGCAAATAAACCTGACACGTACTCGGACTGCGGACGTGATGTTTATATGTACAACTTGGTTGCCAATAAACTTCACTACAAAGTTGGCAATCAAGTTGGTCGTCTGTGGGCCTCTTATGCATGTGTTTTATCGTATGATAGTGGCGTGTCTCAAAATGAAACCAAAACTAAGTTCTATTTAGATATTTGTGTGCAAAAAAACTGAATCTGTGACAAAATGTACATTACGTAAAGAGAATATTATCTGAAAGAACATACCACAAAAAAAAAAAAAAAAAAAAAAAAAAAAAAAAAAAAGTTTTAAATCCATCCATTCAGAAGAATTTAAAACGTCTGAAAAATTAAATGTTGATTTTAAGTTACATGAAAAAAAAACGAATATCACTCTAGTCAAATAGTAAAAGCAAAAAGGACTTCAATTAAAAGTACATCCTCTTAAGTGATGGTAAATGAACGATCGCAAATATTTTATGTTGTCTCCATTAGTCCGCAGGTTTTTGTTAGCCCCGCCTAGTAGTGTCACTAGCGAAAAATTGTTCAGCGAAAGAAGGTTTAATTTGTGAGGGGGGGAGTGGGGAGGAAGAAAAAAATTAAAAAGGAAAAAAGTCTGCTAAGCGTTTGTTTTTAAAATATAACTTGTCACTTTTAACTTCCGAATATTAATTATAGTAATTAGAAAACTACTATTTCAAAGTCAGTTACTGTTAGTTTGATTTGATTATTAAAATAAACATTACTTCACATGTCATTTTTATTAAATAGAAGTAACTAGACACGAAATGAAGATTCTGTGCACAATTAAATTAAACTTCGGCTTCTGTTTCCGCTTCCATAATGCCGCTTCCGTTACATCTCTAGTACATACACGTGAATATTCATTACATGCACACGTATTTATGTATATAGTGAAGAACAAGAATAAGAATTTTACTTTCACTACTTTAACTGTCAGCTGACTGAACAAGGCCATCTTTTAAGGTTCCAGTGGATCCTTCGTCTAAGGGCGATGTAAATTTATCCTCCACGTTCTGCTGTCGTTTAGCATTATCTACAATCAATTCATTTCTCCTTTTCAGCTTCACTATGAATTTATCCATTTGATTTTGAAACTCCTTCGAAATACACTAATGCAGCTTTGACACACGATTGTTTTGGACATACACTATGTTACCATAGCATTCTTGTTTCACGTACAACGATTGTTTGCTCAGTTGGCGACAGCTGGGGTGGCGGTCTCTATTGAAACATCAAAGGGATTTAGCGAGTCGCTAATGGTGTTGTGGATAGACACGCATTTTGAAGGATGAAACTAACATACTTATCTAGTCTACTCTCTCTTTCTTTCTTTCACGCAATTCTTTCCTCTATGCACTCTCAAATTCCGGGTGGGTAAAATACCCACCCGGGAATTTCCGGGTGGGTACTGCTACCCACCATACCCACATTATCCGCCGGCCCTGCATTCAGGCAAACAAAATTGGAATTTGGGACTTATTCGAATTAATAAATCGCTGACAGCCGAAACTTGTGTTCATACACTAAAAAAAAGCGGCTTTTGGAGTTCAATATCTCATTAGATACCGATATTGTGGCAATAGTGACTGATGGTCCAAATGTAATGCTGAATGTTGGAAAACTTGTTAATGCAGAACACCAAGTTTGTTTTGCACATGATATTCATGTAGCCGTTTTGGATTTATTGTATGAAAACACACCTGCAAATGAGCCTACCATTGATGATATTGATGACTCGGATGATGATAATGAAGAACTAGACTCTGGATTAGCCATTGAAACTGGAAATGGACGGGATTTGACTAATGATCGAAATATTAATGAATTAATAAAGAAAGTTCGTAAAGTGGTTCTTATTTTCAAAAGAGCATCTTTGAAAAATGATACAATACTTCAAAAATATGTTAAAAAATAACATGGAAGAGAGCTTAATTTACTTCTCGACTGTAAAACGCGTTGGAAAAGTCTCTTTACAATGTTAGAGCGATTTTATCTTTTAAAAAATAGCGTAAAAAAGGCACTTATTGACCTAAATAATCCTGTACAATTTGAGGAATCAGATTTTCAACTCATTAATGAGATAATCAAGGTTTTGGCGCCAGTAAAATTATCCGTAGAAGCACTTTGTCGTTCTGATGCCAATTTGTGAACGGCTGATGCGACACTCAGGTTTCTTTTTCAACAATTGCGTGAAAATTACTCAATTTTGGCTTCCAAATTGAAGACACATTTATTGAACCGTATGAAAGATCGTCGACGAAATGAGTTAAGTGGAGTATTAAACTATCTGCAAAATCCTCATACTGAGAAGACTGAGACTACTGAGAGTAACAATTTGGATACTGATTGTGATGTAAAGGAGTTATTTTCTAGTCCAAGAAAGATGGCAATTAATAAACAGATTATTTCGTTAACTGCAAGGATGGAAAACAATGATACTGAAGAAAATGATATGAAAATTGAACCTGTGCATACAACTAGTAAAACCGATTTGACATTGAAAGAAAAGCTTCAGAACGAAATAGAAAACAGCATGAAAACTATATATCCAGAAGTATATAAAGAAACCGATCTTTCTAAGATAATTAAACAAGAAATAAATCTTTATGAAAATAGTTCCTCACGAGGTTATAATTTGGAGAACATTTATAAAAATTTATTGACGATTCCTCCAACTTCCATCGAGCCTGAACGCGCTTTTTCCGCCTCTTCATATTTGTGCAACAAATTGAGAAGTATGCTTTCTGATGAGACATTGGATGCGTTGTTATTCCTTAGGTTTTATTTTCTTGGCTTAAATAAGTAATTTATAAAGTTTCTGGTCGATTTAATTTACAATTTGAGTACTTATGAACATTGATCTCTTTAGCATATAGTCTTCTTTATAGTATAACTAAAGAAGTCGTAAGAAGTTGATTTTTTTAAGTTTATTGTAGAATAAAAAAATAAGCTAGATAATTTTGAAACTATTTCATAAATTATTTACAGAAGTGCCTAGTTTGTTGTTTATTTCATAAGAAGAAAGTACAATTTTGTTTTGTTTTTTGAAGATTTAACTAAAAATTTAAAATAAAGAGTTGATTTTGATATGTTTTACTTTCTTTTTGTTACCGCTTTCTATTACCAATAGAATCCCGGGACTATTCCGGGATCCCGAGATTTACTGTAGATAATCCCGAAATCCCGGGATTAGAAAAATCGACCGGGATAGAATCCTCTATATGTGAGTCAAGCCTTTCCTTCACAATTATGTTCAGTGAAAAATTCGTTTCAAAACAAACTTGAAAAAATGAAATTTTTAAGGGAATTTTCTAATTGTATAATAATTGACCACAGTTCGCTTTCATCAAGCTACCCAGATGTTTGCACAGCGTGCATCATGTATTTGACTGTTCCTGTGACAGAATTTAAGGCTGAACGGTCCTTTTCTAAGCTTAAATTGATCACAAATTATTTGAGAATTACAAATGAATTCGCTTCTTTGAAAGTATCGAAACAAATGTTTAAGAAATAATCAAATGTATCGAATCTTTAATGTTATCAAACTACACTACTTTCCATGCATCAGTTACTGTTTCCTTGTCTTTTAAGGAAAGTATGCATTTTAACTAACTTAATTTACATCTATTTGTAATTATATCTTTAATTTACCTTAAACTTTAATTTAGAAAAGTCATGTTTAAATAAGTCATATTAAAAGTTTTCCGCTAGTTTAATCTTATTAAAAGTTACTGTTTTTCATGTTAACAACGATGTTAAAAGCAGAATAGCACTAGAAAAAAGAGCCTTCATGAAAAAGAGAAATCTTGTAGTTTCAAATATTGGTCTAGGAATTAGAAAAAACTTTTTAAAACTCTATGTGTGGAGCACAGCACTTTATGGCAGCGAAGCATGGATTTTAGGAATATCAGACAGAAGGAAAATTGAAACATTTGAAATGTGTTGCTATAGAAGGCTGCTAAAAGGTAAGTGGACGGATAAAGTACGAATAGAATGAGTTTTGGAAATGATGGGCGAGGAAAGAAGTTTGTGGAAGAGTCTTACAGAAAGAAGAACCAGGCTAGTAGGTCATATTTTGAGACATGCTGGATTGGTTAATTTGCGGGTGGAGGGAACAGTCTAAGGTAAGAACTGTAGGAAGACAGAGATTAGAACATATGAAGCTTATAATTGAGGACGTGGGTTGTAAGGGATATGGAGAGATGAAGAGGTTAACGCAAGATAGGAAGGGATATAGGATTGCATCAAACCAATCGAAAGACTCACAACAACAACAACAACAATAACAAAAACAACAAAAATAGTGCAGCAAATATTTTACTATGGATTATTGATGTATGATTTTAAAAAAAAATTAATAAACATTTTTTTTAGAAATTGAACTTTTGTAAGTATTTTGCTTTTGTATTATTCACCTTATTCTCTTTACAACCATACACACTGAATATTTAATTTCCAAAACTTGTATCATAAAAATAATCTATTTAATAATTTGGTAATTGTATAAGCTCGATAAATACTTGATCATTTGGCTTAGTGAACCTTTTGTAGCTGATTTTGTTACCATTGCATGGTCCAATAGATAAAAACAAATTTTTGTCGAATTGGAATAAACCCCCATGCATGTAATAAGAATGAAATGTTGAGGGGCCTCACTACGAAGTTTTGCCCCGGGGCCTCCAAGTTTGTAGTTACGGCCCTGGTTGCTTGGCTTGCTTTTGTGAGTGCTCAACGCAAATCTCACCTACACTTACTTACCACACACTAAATGTTGTTAAGTATGATGTAACGCCATGTTTATATACTCCATGGGCATGCTCGTATTGTAAGGAAGCACGATCATGGTAATACGGCATTGCTCAAAGTCAAATACTTGTTGGTGCGAAAGTTCATGGGTGCTCCGCACTCACTATTTATTTACCTCTCGTGGTTGCTGAAGCCCCCCGAGCACCCACAGAGTCGACGCCCCTGGTAATTTACTTGAAATATTGTCCTACCTGGATGAATTTTTAGGTTTCAATTATTTAACGAGTTTATTTATTTCTGAGGCGGTTACTGGTGGCAATTGCATTTGCACAAATCTATTTGGGAAAGAAGCCTTAGCACAATATGTGGGGATTGCTTTTCTGTGTCTACTTTTTCTACAACTCAAGTAAAATGTTTGTTAAATATTTCACAGACTTCGCTATTTCACTATGCACAAATTTTCCTGTTTCAGTTTTTACATTGTTCTATACAGTTTTCATTGTTTTGCCTGAATTCTTTTACTTTTTCTGATATATACCAGTTCTTGGCCTTTCTTATTACATTTCTTAGTATCTTAGAAGAAAGTTTATAATGAGCTTTCAGTGTATAATTATCTGATTCTTTTACTTTTATTACTAGATACACATATTCATTAAGCTCCCAGTCCATCATAAATATCTTCCAGATGATACAATACAATACATTTATTTTCCATTGATCCCAATATAAGAGACTAGCTCTGTGGGATCTGGAAAGTTGTCAATTTACATATAAACAGTTGCATAACAAAATAATAGGTACACCAGTAGATGTACAGTCAGAGCATACATGGTACATTAACAATTCAATTACAAAATAATACATACACCGGAAGATGTAGGGTCATAGCATACATGGTACATTAAAAAATTCCCATAACAAAATAATACATACACCACAAGTTGTACAGTCATAGCATACATGGTACTGTAAACAATTGCGTAACAAACTAAATACATACACCAGGAGATGTCAGTCATATAAGACATGGTAAATTAATTATGTAAACTACATTTACACAAGCTACTGGCAGTTATTTTTTAGATACCTTAGAAATAAATTCCTCGACAGAGTAGAAGGAGTTGTCAATTAAAAATTCTTTCAATTTTTTCCTGAATTTATTCTTATCATCTGCTAGACATTTAATATGTGCTGGGAGCTTATTGAAGATATGTTTCCCTGAATATCGGACAACTTTTTGAACCAATGACAGTGACTTGTAAGTCTTGTGAAGATCATTTTTACTTCTAGTGCAATAATTGTGTATTTTACTATTTATTTCAAACAAAGTATAATTTGTGACTACAAAGGACATTAATGTGTATATATACTCAGGCGCTAATGTTAAAATCCCTAACTTCTTAAACAGCTATCTATATGAAGTTCTATTGCTAACACCACACATAATTCTTATTACACGCTTTTGGGCTCTGAACACTTTGTCTCTATGGTTAGAATTGCCCCAGAATATTATTCCATATGATAATAAGGAGTGCCGAATTATAGATGAGCAATCCCAGGTTGATTTGGTTCTATTAGACTTTAAAAAAGCTTTCAACACTGTGTCTCACACTAGGTTACTTAGGAAACTTCGCGGTTACGGCATATCTAGACAAATATGCGACTGGGTTGCAGACTTCATGAAGGGCGGAACACAATGTGTAGTTCTCGATGGTGAGCGTTCATCACTTACTGAAGTGGGGTCTGGAATTCCCCAGGGAAGCGTGTTAGGGCCACTGTTGTTTCTCATATACATCAATGATCTATGCGACATAATAGGGGGGATGAAAAGATTATTTGCCGATGATGCTATAATTTATCGCGAAATCAAAACCCAGGACGACTGCGCTTTGTTACAAGACGATATTATGAAAATAATTGCATGGTGTAAAGATTGGCAGTTGGAGTTAAACGCTAAAAAGTGCCAAGTCATGCGTGTAAGTAAAAAGGTGACACCATTTAACTATGAATATACGATTAATGGCACTGTCCTTAGAATGGTAGATTCCGCTAAATACCTAGGGGTAACAATTCGTAATAATTTGCCGTGGAATGAGCATATCGAGAATGTAATGGGAACAGAAAATCGTATGCTCCGATTTCTAGGTCGTAATTTAAATCAATGCACTCAGGAAGTTAAATTGATTGTATACAAGTCACTAGTACGTCCTCACTTAGAGTATTGTTGTTCTGTATGGGGTCCCCATCAAAAGGGGTTAATGGAGACTTTAGAGAAGGTCCAAAGAAGAGCCGCCCGTAAGTGCGATGTTGGGAAGACCTGGAACACCGAAGGCATTGCTCTCAACGGAAGCTAATTGAAAAATTCACGACAGATGTATTTCGGAATGACAGTCAGCAAATATTGCTAGCAGCAACATTCATATCTCGAAATGACCGTGAAAATAAGATAAGAGAAATCAGAGCCAGAACCGATTCATTTCTGTACTCATTTTTCCCACGAGCGATTAGGGAATGGAATAGAAAGGATTTACAGGGCGAGTAAACTTAAAATCCAACAGGAGTAGCTTTCGATAAAGCACTCCAGCCATCCTGATCTGGGTTTTCCATGGTTTTCCCAGATCACTCCACGCGAATGCGAGGATGGTTCCTCACAATAGCCCATGGGCACCTCCTGCCATATCCCTTATAACCCTTCCAAACCATAACCCTTTTCAATAGGTGCAATGCACCCTCCGCCACACACTTTTAGTGAATTGCGGAGTAATAATAATAATAATAAGGAGTGAAAATAAGCAAAATAAACTAGCTGCCTCATTCGGAGATCACCTACAGCTGAAATTGTGCAAATTGCAAATGTGGCTGCACCCAATTGCTTTAGTCAGAAACATGTACTTTCCAATTTAAATTATGATCAATATACAAACCTAGAAATTTCACACTCTCTACCTCTTGAATGGACTGGCCTGCAAATTTTATGTCTATATCTGGTGTTAATCTGTGTAATGTACTGAATTGCATATACTGAGTTTTATCAAAGTTTAAAGACAAGCCATTAGCTGTAAACCATTTATTAATCAGTTCAAAGACATAATTTGAAATATATTCTGTAGATAAATCTGGAGTGTTTTTAATTCCTATGTTTGTGTCATCTGCAAATTGGACAAATTTTGAGTTTTTAGATGAAACCCAGGGTAGATCATTTATATATATTAAAAACAATAGTGGCCCCAATATAGAACGCTGAGGTACCCCACATCTGATTAATTTCCACTCAGAAAACAGTGGACATCTTAAGGCAGCCTTAAAATTCTCCATTAACACTTTCTGTTTTCTATTTAGAAGTTAAGAACTAAGCCATTTATTAACAATGCCATCTATACCATAATACTTTAGTTTCTGTATCAGAATTCTATGATTTACACAGTCAAATGATTTTGATAAGTAACAAAAAATTCCCCCAGGAATTAATTTATCATTTATTCCTTCTAAAATATTGTCAGTGAACCTAAATATAGCTTGTTCTGTTGAAAACTGAATTGTGATTTAGTTAGAATATTATTATTATCAAGGTATTCATAATCTCTATTGTACATTGCTTTCTCAAAAACTTTGTAGAAGGCTGTTAGTAATGAAATTGGTCGGTAATTCGATACGGCTGCCTAATCTCCCTTTTTATAGAGTGGTTTAACTACAGCATACTTAAGCCTTTCTGGAAAAGTGCCCTCAAGTAAAGATATATTAAACAGATAACTTAGTATATTACTTAATTCTGTGGCACAAAACAGTTAATCCGTTAATCGTTAATTAACGAAGTTAAAAAAATTGCGAAAATTTAACTTTTAAGTTAACCTAAAAATTCATTAACGGTCTTCTTAACTTCCGTTAAATTGGACTTCCGTTAACTTTAGTCCGTTACATAGGTTGTTGAAGTCTTTTCGTTTGTTTTAACTGTGCGCCACGCCACCACTCGTATAGTCGTATGTTCGGTGTAGTAGTGGGCGCCGCCTGCTAAAATCTTGGCGGCGGCGGCGTGACTATTTTATATTGTGCATTCTGCAAACGTAAGTAAACTAAAAAGCGTCATAACCTATCTTATTGACAAATCAACGTTATTATCTGTAATGAGGTGTATCTATTATTACAAAATGTATGTCGTTATTATACGTTTAGTAAAAACATCGCGTTCAGTTGGTGTTGAAGCAACAGTGACGGATCGGCAGTGTGTGTCGGAAGAGGTTAATCGGACAAACTGTTCGGCCGTCAAATCGGGCATTACTCGGATGAAATTCTGTGCCAGTGGATGACCGGCCACCTGATCGATAGTTAGTATTGCACTGGAGTCTGCAAACAGTGTTGCAGATCAGCAAAAAACTCAACTTTCAGTAACCAGTGCGAAAAAATTCAAAGAAATAATACATAAGTTACGAAAAAGGTGATGTGCAATTTTAATTAGAAACATTTGTGTGCCTTTTTTTTTAAAAAAAAAAAAAAGTAGAAGCTAGTTTGGCAGTTTCGGCCGTGTAATGTAAAAGGATGTCGCTGACTAACTTCCGTTCTATTTGTTCACGTAAAAACATGCAGGCCATGATTTAGTGAAACCAGGCCGGGTCGTCTAAAAGGGCCTTTAGGTCACAGGTAGGCCGTGGCATATAGGTAAATTTCACTGGTCGCAGTTTTCACATATTCAGGTGTCCCAGTCCAACTTGTTTTCTATTATATTGTTACTTTTCATTCTGCATTCATGTTTTTTTTTGTTTTGTTTTTTTACTACTTTTTTTTTATACTGTCAGGAGTACCTTAATTGTCTCTCGTAAGACAATTTGCAAGTGTTATGTTGATCACAGTCTCAACAAAGATAAAAACAGGAATACCACTTCGTTGTTGTGGCGATAGCGTAACCACAATTTGTTAATTTTTATAAATAAATCCACCCTTGCATCATGGTACATAACACCTTGAGATAGAGAGCAGTTATACCTACCGTACTATAATACTAATACATCAGTACAACTTTTGACTAGTTAACTTTTAACGGATAACTTTAACTTGCGTTAAAAGTATAAACATTTAACGCTTTAACGATTATCGAAGTTAACTTTTTAAGTAGCGGAATAATGATTAACGAAGTTAACGTTTGGATTAACTGTGCCCACCTGTGTCTCTATTGTACATTGCTTTCTCAAAAACTTTGTAGAAGGCTGTTAGTAATGAAATTGGTCGGTAATTCGATACGGCTGCCTAATCTCCCTTTTTATAGAGTGGTTTAACTACAGCATACTTAAGCCTTTCTGGAAAAGTGCCCTCAAGTAAAGATATATTAAACAGATAACTTAGTATATTACTTAATTCTGTGGAGCACAATTTAATTAATCTACTGGAAATCCCATCATAACCACTTGAGTATTTGCTCTTAAGGGATCTGATAATTTTTCTTATTTCTTCTGGAGTAGCTAATTTTACAGACATAGTTAAATTTTTCTTGGCAGCCTGTTTTGACAAAATCCATACTGTGTGTCACTGAGCTATTAGCAGTCAATTTATCAGAAACAGATAAAAAAGTGTTTATTCAATATATCAGCAATTGAAAAATTAAATTCTACTGAATTTTCTTTGATAAAAATACCATTACTTGTTTGATTACTTTTTCCTATTTCCTTTTTTTCGATGTCCCATATTGTCTTAAATTTATTTTCAGAATCTTGAATTTTATGTTTGTAGTATATACTTTTAGATTCTTTAATAACCTTTTTCAGTATTTTGCTGTACCGTATTGTTTGTAATGTGTTTTAACATTAGCATTCTCACTATTCCTAGAGGCAATATACAACTTCCTTTTATTAATGCATGATGTTTTAATGCCAATAGTTATGCAAGGTTTTTCTTCTTTTCGAGAAACATGACACTTTTTCAAGGGGAAGGAAAACTTTCAAAGTAATTTAATACAATGCTACTAAAAATGTATTTTTCATCCATACCTTGAGCGCTGTAAACCTTTTCCCAGTTTGTGGTAGTGAGGCATTTTCTAAAGCAAGTAACTGACTCATCATTTATTACTCGCTGAAGTTTAAAAACAATACTCTTAGTGCTAGTTCCTATTGAAGTGTTGATGGTTAATAACTGGGCATTGTGATCCGAAAGTCCATTGATGGATTTGATGAGATTAAATTCGGGAAAAAATTTTTAAAAAATTAATTGACAACCCCTTCTACAACAGTGAATAATTTGTTTCTGAGGTAACTAAAAAATAATTGCCAGTAGTTTGTGTAAATATAGTTGACGTAATTAATTGGGAGTAGTTTATATCTTGATACACATCACTAACATGGTGCTTATGAAAGCGATTTATTATCATTATTATTATTACTTTCGTATGTCCCCATAATGGAGAATGATAAGCAATCCTGACTGGACGTGTTCAGTTCTTCTTTGGGATGTTCTTCTTGTTGGACCAATATTTTTTCATTCTTTCACTGACGGTTTTCTTTTCTTCAGCAGTCCAGATGGGAATAGATTTTTCCTTTTTATCTCTCTGAAATAACTTCCCATGAGTTCACTTCCTTATTAAAAATATCTCGGTCTGTGACGTCTCCCTTACCAATACCAGCAGACTTCAGGTCTTTCTCCACCTCCTTCATCCATGTTTTACTGTTTGTGTGTATTATAAAATTTGTTTAGAGATTCTTTTCTTCCAACGTCTACTCAGATGTCCATAAAATTTCAGTCTTTTTTTCTTCATGTCTGATTCTATGTTTGATATTTTCTCAGTAGTTTCTTTAGTTTGAAGTCAATACTGTCCATCTTCATTCACTTTGGGTCCCAGAATTTTTATTTTTATTTTTACTTTCTTCTTTCTTGATCTGTTCTGTTGCTTTTTTGTGTTCATTGCTAATGTTTCACTTGTGTATGTAACTGCTGTTTTAATTACTGTGTTATAATGTCTTATCTTGGTGTTGTCTGAAATACATTTTTTGTAGTAAATATTTTTTACTAACCCCATTGCTTTCTTCATTTTCTGTACTCTTGCTTCCCGTGCTTTTCCTTCTAGTCCTGTTGGTTCTATGATTTCACCTAGTTACTGTATTTCAACGGTTTTACCCTGTTGATTTCACCATATTTTGTCCTTAGTTTATGCGTTTCTATTTTGTTCCCTATGAATTCAGCTTTTTGAAACGAAATTTGTAATCCTGTTTTTTCTGCACAATCCTTGAGGACTTCTATTTGCCTGATGGCCACTTTTTCTTTGTCTGTGATGATTGCTAGGTCATCAGCAAATGCCAGTACTTTTGTACTTTTGTTCCGATTTTTATGGGTGCCCACAAGTTTTCTGCTTTCAGCTGTTTTTCCCATTCTGTCATTACTTTATCTAGTACAATGTTGAAGAGTAGAGATGACAATCCATCTCCCTTTCTTACTCCTGTTCTAATTTCGAATGGTTCAGATATTTCACCCATGAATTTAACTTTGGATGTGGTTTCGGTGACTGTCTTGTAAGACCATTTTTACGCTTTCTTTTATAATTAACTGTAAATTGATACTCATGAAAACATGTCCTCTCAAAGACACAATGTTAGAAGCAAACTAATTTAATTTTGTGCTGTCGTTCACCAGATGATGAAACCAAAGCCATCCTAAGCAGCAATTATGAGAACAATTAATAAAGGTCATTAAATTCATTAATAAGAATAATTACGTCCATGATAAGTTTATTAATAAAGCACGTTAACACTTGTGAACGGTTTGGCCACCATCAAATTTCAAAGTAAAAGGCTAATCGAAACTTCGTATCTGAAAGATTACAGAGTTCTTGGAACAAAAGGAAAATTGTAATTCATATCTCCTTCCGGATAAATCATCCACTATCACAACATGATGATCAATGTTCATTTAAATACTGTCCAAACTTCACTTTTACAATCACAGTTCCTATTGATGACATGAAGTTCTTCTTAAACACAGTTACACTTATGAAACTACATCATACAGTAAGATCAATGCCTTCACTATGTGAGCCGCACTCCGCGATCTGCGCTTTGCGACAATTCGCATATGACTGACTTAGGAAAATGTATCTCTCCACTCCAAACACACTACTTCATAGCCAGCGGAAGGCAGGGCTGGCGATAGGAATTTCGGGCCCGGGGTAAAATGGAGACCTTTTTTTAAGGTCAACACACTGGCCGGGCGACAATGGCGGATTTCTTGGTTCCGAAGCTGGGGGCCACTGCAGCCGGTGTTCGGGACCCCCCGTCAGCCGGTGGGCCCTGGTACATTTGACCCACTTACCCTCCCCTAACGCTGGCCCTGGCGGAATGTAACTGTAATGTTACATTCCCCAACTACCAAATGATAATTGTTCAGTTTTTGGTTTTCATAAAAAATAAAAACCAAAGAATTATCATTAAAAAGGAAAAAACAGAAAATTTCACCTCTCAATTCTATGCTAAACTACAAAGTTATAATCTCTAGGGTAGCCAACCGACTAAACTAAATAACATAGAACCACTGAGCATACAACTTGAAGAAAAAAGTACACAAACAAAATCAGAGAATACATAAAGAAATACAAGAACGAACACATAAAATTGGCATAGTTTTGCAGTCACAGTTCTCAAACAGACTGTCAGCTCACAAGACAATACACCTGGAAAAAAAAATGTATACAACATGAAAAATAATATTATCGTTTTCACCGCAGGCGCTATGGGTGGAGTCCTTGGCTGCAATACATGGTAGAGGTCAGTCACCTCTATACGACTTTTCTGTTGTAGCACTTCGCACACTACACCGCACTACACAAAGCCTACTGTTGCTGCTTCTGCTTAACTTTTGGCATTTCTCAGGCAAGGTAGAGCATTGGAAATGCGGATTTATTTTGCTGGCCTTAGCTGGAAAAATCAAGAATTTATTCGACGCAGAGACTAAGCAATAGGGATACGCCAAATAAGTAAAGAATCGGAAAAGAAAGTCTTCTTCTTTAGTCTGCTAATTCTTCCAGTACCCCTTTTTAGAGTTTAAGGGAAGTCACGTTGAAAGTACCTCTGACATTTTGATCAACAGGGTATACTAGTACATAGGAATTTTCCCTAGGGCAGCTAGAAATCATATACGGGCCTTCATACAAATATTTAAACTTCCGAATTTCTTTATTTAAACTAGAGGATTTATAATGAGTCTGTGCCAGTACCAGATTGCCTGGCTTGTAATCAGTTGCCTTCCCTCTTTGGTCATGCTGCTTCTTTCTTCTCTGAGCTCCCTTCTTCATCTGCCGTTGAACTATCTTAATCAGCTCTTCGCGGTTCACTGGAATAGTGGTAGGAAAACCTGCGAATTCAGTTACTATACAGAAGGCCTTCTCTCCGAACATGACTTCCTGTGGCACTACCGAGGTAGAGTCATGTGGTAAGTTATTACAAGGTAAGTACATGTTTTAAGGGTTCAACTTCAAGGGCCCATCTCTGATGGTTGTCTGTGCAGTAACATCTGAACCAGCATCCTATTTCTCTTATTACTCGCTCAGAAACATTACTTTGGGGGTGATATACCGTAAGGAAGTTCGCACTACTTCGATCCCAGCTTGTTCTAGCCGCTCGGTCCACTTACTGCTACAAAATTGGGGAGGTGGGGCGTTATCCGAGACGATCCTCCTAGGTTTTCCGAAATTCGGTACGAAATCGTCTAAAATTTTAGTGGCTATCACTTTAGCTGTAGCTCTCTTCAACAGTTATAACCTGACAAATTTTGAAAAAACATCAACTACTACCAGTATCTGCGTAGATTTAGGCAGTGGGCCATACACATCAACTGCGACTAGCTCCAACACATTTTCAAGTAAGATGCACTTAATTTTTCCTCTCCTCAACACTTTATCAACCTTCGTTCTCTTGCATAAGTCACATGTGGACAGTAGTTTCGCTACCCTTCTCGCCATATTAAAAAAATAATAGAGTTCCATGATAATTCGATGGCATTTACCAGGCCTAAAGTGACTGTAACTCAAATGATGATGGGTAATCATGACGTCCACATACTTTTCTGGCATCCACACTTTCCAATCCTTACTTATGTCCGAATTCCGCCGAAAAACTATGTCCCTATGAACACAATAATATTTTTTCAATTTTCCCTGGTAGTTGGGTTTTAGAATTTCGTCCTTTATTGCCTTAATAACTTCGTCCTGTTCCTGTAAGGTCTTCATATTTTTTAGTAACCTTACAACTTATCTTCTCCTGTCACCCCATGAATATAAGGAAGGTGTGCTTCTTGTGCTGGCTAAATATTATTCTTTCCTTCCACCAAACAACAGGTAAACGTGAGAGGCAATCTGCTATGAGATTTTCTACACCAGGCCGATATCTAATTTCAATCTCAAATTCCTGCATCAGTAAAGCCCACCGGGTCAGCCTCCCGTGTACCAACCTGCAGTTCATCAAATAAGACAAGGCCTTATGATCTGTGTATATCACGGTTTTCCATCCTAAAAATAGCGCTCGAAACTTCTGGAAACTCCATATAATAGCAAGGGTCTCCTTTTCGGTGGTGTTATATGACAGTTCGTTTTGATTCAACATTCTACTGGCGAATGCAATGGTCTTCCGCTCAATTTTCCCTCCAACATTTGCTTCTTGAAAAACTTGTGCACCAAGACCGTAGTGGGAACCATCAGTGGCCACACATATATCTAGGTTCCAGTCATGGTGTGCTAACATAATTTTATGTGATAGTTCCAGTTTTATTCTGTTAAAATCTTTTCCGCAACTTTCTGTCCAATTCCAAGGTGTACTAGCTTTCCCAAGATCTCTGAGGGAGACACTATTCAGTGCCTGTCCGGGTCTGAATTTCCTGTAATACCCGCAAAGTCCAAGAAAACTTTTTAGCTGTATCTTAATAGTTGGTCTAGGAAATTTATTGATCGCTTCTACTTTCTTATTTTCAACTGTTAACAGAATCCCATGTCAGTAGGAAGAAGACCTGTTTTCTGTATAGAAACCGGGAAAACCCATGAGTCACGAGGTGGTGGGGGGCACCTCCCTCCCCTCCCCTCCGGCGGGCTTTTGAATAAGCCAATCAGCGGACCGTTAGTTCATTTGGTGGCTGCTAGGGAGGCAGCACCGGCCGGGTTTGCGCAAACGATAGTTCCTTGACCGACCGCCCAGATGGAAGCACAAACCTCAATCTGCGCAGACATTCCATGGCTCGCGTAACCTGAATCTATCTGAGTATTCTGTGGAGCTTAGTCGGGCGCACACCCCCGCAGGCGACAACGGTTGTTGCTATTCCCGGCGCGCGCCACAGATGACGCGTCGGCGAGCAATAGGTCCCGTTATAACGCTATTCCTGGCGTGCATAGTTTTCCTAGCGCAGCGCTATTTCCGGGTGTACTGTAACTCGGCGTGTGTGACGCGTTGGTCCCCGTTAGAAACTATTCATGGACTGGGACCTACTTTCCACAACACAATTTACCGTTCGTGACAGGGTATAAATTCTGTGCCAAACTTCTTCTCAGCCTCATTGATCACCAGTATCTTATAGAGTGAACATCATGGATCGAGTACTGACTGCTGAAGACATCGAACAGTATTTGGCAAATGGTGAGTGAATTTTATATTATTAAGTATTATTATAATAATTATTATAAATAAGTAAGTTTGATTTTAATTTTATTTTACAGGTCCTTCCCGTCATCTCGCAACTAATCAGTGATGAATTTGTAGACCTCACGATCGGTACATGGACAACCTTGAGGTGCGGTACAATCTTGCAGGCGGTAAGTGATTAACATTGTAAATTATTTTTCGTGTGAATACTTAGTGCATATGATTGACATTATTTATTTTGTTGCAGATGAAATTAATGCTGTTGGTCGTACCAGTAAGTAGCTAATACTTTAAATAACTTTTTTATGTGAATGCTTAAAGCTATGCTTGACATTATTTATTTTGTTGTAGATGTGAGTGGAGGTGCTTTGCCTGTGATTAACAATCAGGAATTGATGGATTGTTTTACTACTGGCAAGTGTTTAATACTTTAAATAATTTTTTCGTGTGAATACTTAGTGCATATGCTTGACATTATTTATTTTGTTGCAGATGTGAGTGGAGGTCCTTTGCCTGTGATTACCACTCAGGAAATTATGGATTGTTTTACTACTGGCAAGTGTTTAATACTTTAAATAATTTTTTGCTGTGTGACTGACATTATTTATTTTGTTGCTGATGTGAGTGAATGTGCGTTCCTGTGATTAACAATCAGGAATTGATGGATTGTTTTACTACTGGCAAGTGTTTAATACTTTAAATAATTTTTCGTGTGAATACTTAGTGCATGTGTGACTGACATTATTTATTATGTTGCAGATCATGTGAATGCTGTTGATTTTACTAGTATGCAACCCACACACAAACGGATGGCAACCCATGATGATGGGAGTGGAGGTGCTTTGCCTGTGATTAACACTCA
>JARYHS010008074.1:199691942-199790642 GCA_031002005.1 Vandiemenella viatica | reverse complement strand
TTTAAAGGAATCATCCGAGCATTTACCTGGAGTGATTTGGGGAAACCATAGAAAACCCAAGTCTGATGCCCGGACCGGGGTATTCGAACCAGCCTCCTCCCGGATGCGACACCAGAGCGTTACCACTCACCAATTAACTTCACTTTTTCATTACTAGTCGTATTTGGTCTACGATTACATCCATAAAATTATTTAAAAATCTACTTAAAGCAAAGTTAATAATCGTAAATGATAATATGTCGGTAGAAGTTGAAATTTTTTGATGAGAGGGTGTGTTTCCAAAAAAAATCTCTGAATCAGAAACGCAATTCAAATTTAATTTTTTTCTCTCTTACTCATTCTTAACCTCTCTCCTTTTTTATTTTTTTAGCAGCTCTAAATTAAAACAATTAAAGAGTGTGCCGGATGCTTTATATTCTGTTACGCTCATAAAATTCATTTATTACTAATGTGATATATATAAGAAGTTTATCTTACACTGCAGTGGTATGAGATCGAGTCAGCTACTTCAATTGGAATTTACGCCTCTGCACCAAACAGCATGTGACGGAGGTGAAAGGTTGATTTGTAAATGCTATACTTCTATAGGCGTGGAGGGCTATCACTGTGCGTGGACCTGATAAATAGCAGAGAACCCTTGATGATGATTGATCATGATACTTCTATAGCCAACTTCTTCGTTTCGGGTCATTATAGCTCCGTGATGACGCGCGGCGCCAGTTATGGCCTTACCTGATTTGAGTTTCAGTGGTTGAAGAACTTTTTAGAACTGGGACATGTTTCGGTGGTGGTGCATTATTACTAATTACCAGATGGTGCACAAATATCCTGGCTTAAATCCCAAACCTTTCTGTAGCGCGCATGGCGTGAATGCGTACCACACTTTTAACAGTGACTCGGCCGCCGGATTTGGACGTTAAGCTGGCGGCCCCATCGATGTGTTTCGGAAGAGCAGGTCTCAATGGGCAGGCACCGTGTTTCACCCTCTCGCTTATTTCATCTCTTATTTTACTGTCGTTAGTCTCTCGATTGGTTTGATACAAGCCTCCATTTCTTCTTATTTTGCACTAACCTCTTCATCTCAAAAGACCCCTCTCATAACACTTCCTCCGTTATCTGCTTCATACATAACCAACCCGGCACATCTTAAAAATCACCCACGATCCTGTTTCTTCTTTGTGAAAGATTCTTCCACAAACGTCTTTCTTCAGCCATCATTTCCAAAACATATTAATTTCGTGGTTTAACTGTCCACTTAATTTTCAGCATCCTCCTATAGCACCACATTCCGAATGATTTAATTTTCCTTCTATCCAGCATTCCTGAATTCCATGCTTTGTTACCATAAAATGCTCCATACATAGAGTTTTAAAAGTTCTTTCTGAGTCCTATTCTTATTTTACCACATTTTATTGAGACAGCAAATTGCTGTTGTTTAGCAATCGATTTGAGGTCTTTGTTCCAGTAGAGTATGAAGTAGGATTAATTTTTTTAAGTATTTCTACGAAAAGATTGAAATGCTACCTGTTTGGTTAATAGCCAACCGATCAATTTTGCTCGTCATTTTTGTTTTAATACATCATCATTAAATAATGGGATTAATATAACAATATCTCCCAGATAAGCGAGGCCTTGTATTCACTTTGTATTTGATAGCTGCTAAAAATTGAAAAAAGGAAGGAAGGGGCGAAAAGAAGAGAGAGAGAAAATAAAATTTGAATTGCGTTCCTGATTTAAGCGATTGTTTTTAAACACCCATCTCATCAGATCAACTAACTTCAGCACATATATTTTCATTTACGATTTTTAGCTTTGTGTTAAGCAGATTTTTAAATAATTTTGTGGATGTCAGTAGGTGGAGACTGCATTAACTTGAAGTTTTTTGGAATTCCCCATGACGTCAAAAGATGGCATGGGTTGGGGCATGCCTCCCCTCCCCTCCTGTTGCGGAAAATCGAATCATCCAATCAGCGTTCAGGGTCACGGAACTCGGCCGCGAGATGGCAGCACATACTGGGCGGCGCTAGTGTCGCCCGTGTGACGTCACTAGTTCACTTTTCCATCACGAGATGGCAGCAGCGGACAACGGTATATGGAGTAACTACACTCTACACAGTAATAAATGAAAGCTGAGGTGTACTTAAGCACAGCTATTTATTATGCAAGAGGTTGCATACACAAAACAGAACACGCGGTAGCGCGACACAGATAAAAGAACAAGTTCATACGCGGCACGTGGCTAGCAGCCGACTGGCTCCAAGTAGTACGGTTGTCTCCCACCTGGTCTAGTTGGCGCTCCCGTCGGCTCGATCAGGGCGCCGGCTGTTGGCAAAGAGATGAACCATGGCGTGGTCGATTGCAACGCGCCGACTGGTGGCGAAGATTTGTACTTTAGGCTGGGCAAGGCTCCGCCACAACCACTCTCCCCCAGTGACTTACTCAGGGAGAGTAAGGAACGAGACTCGCTTCTTGCCACCGGTGCTGGTGTCTGCACGGGAACCCCTCGCGTAGGTTCTCATGGGTCGGTCCATTGATGTAGATGTGTGCGTCAGTGCTGGTGGATGTTCTGCCCGGGGGGCGTCGGTCTGGTCGTGGTCTGTTTTGGCGATGAAGGCAGGTTTCATGTCCACTGAGACTGCCTTGTCCTCCCCGTTGATTTTAATCACGAACACTCTGTCACTGATGCGCCTAACGACCTCATGCGGCCCTGTGTAAGGTGGTTCAAGAGGCTTCTTCACAGAGTCTACACGTTTGAAGACGTGGGTACAGGTGTATAGGTTTTTCAGTAGAAACAGGCGAGCCTTGGTGTGGTGAGCCGTTGGTGTGGGCCTGGCGGCGCGGATGTGCTCTCGAAACTTCTCCAGGAAGAACTGTGGATCAGCTGGAGTGTCTTCAGAGGTGAAGAATTCGCCAGGCAGTCGAAGCGGCGTCCCAAAGAGCAGTTCAGCTGGAGAGGCCTTCAGATCCTCCTTGTAGGCGGTGCGTAGGCCGAGGAGAATGGTTGGCAGTAGGTCTGGCCAACGTAGGTGAGTATTGCACATCAAAGCGGCCTTTAACGAACGGTGCCAGCGTTCGACGAGTCCATTGGACTGCGGATGGTACGGCGTGGTGCGAATTCGCTGAGCTCCTATCAGGCGCGATAGTGCGGTGAAGAGCTGACTCAAATTGTGGACCTTGATCCGTGGAGATCGTAAGTGGAGTGCCGAATAGACAGATCCATTGTGTATAGAAGGCTGAGGCAACTGTATCAGCCAGTATGTTGCTGAGCGGGATGGCCATTGGCCATCTGGTGAAACGGTCAATAATGGTAAGGCAGTACCGGAAACTTGCGACCTGCGGCAGCTCGATGAGGTCCAGGTGGATGTGGTCGAACCGGTTATTGGGAACAGCAATGTTGAGTGGTGTCAGTCGGTTGTGACGGTGAATTTTAGCTCGCTGACACGGTATGCATCTTCGAGTCCATAGGAGTGCATCCCGTCTGATACCTGGCCACACGTAGCGTTCCTTCAGCATCCGGGCGGTGACTCTGCCACTAGGATGCGAAAGCCCATGAACGGCGTCGAATGCCCGTCGCCTGAGATTCTGTGGGATGTAGGGCCTCACTCGATTTTCCAGAACGTTGCAAATTATATCGAGGCCGTCAATACGCAGAGACTGCAAGTTGAGTAGTGTTGATTCCCGGAGTGTTGGCAGCTCTTCATCGGCCATCTGCGCCTGGTGGATCTCCTCGTGGCTGATCGTCGTTGGCATGGAGATGGAGTTTATGCGGGAGAGTGCATCGGCCACGACATTGTCTTCACCCCGTGTGTGGACAATCTCAGTGGTGAACTGTGAGATATAGTCCAGGTGGCGTAACTGGCGTGGAGATGCCTTCTCCGGTCGCTGCGAAAAGGCATACGTGATGGGTTTATGGTCTGTCTGGATGACGAAGTGTCGGCCCTCAAGAATGTGCTGAAAGAAACGAATGGCCGCATAGATTGCGAGAAGCTCTCGGTCGTATGTGCTGTAACGGGTTTCGGCTGGGATGAGCTTCCGTGAGAAAAACCCCAGTGGTCTCCAGGTCCCATCCTGAAGCTGTTCAAGAACGGCTCCGATGGCCGTGTCGGATGCATCAGTCCTCAGACAAAGGCTCGCTGACGGCGAGAGGAAAGTCGTTTGTACAGCGTGGGCAACACCACGTTTGCAGGCAGCAAACGCTTGCTCAGTAGCGGGAGTCCAAGGAACTGGGCGTTTGTCGTTTCGTTTAGAGTCTTTCAGCAGGTCGTTAAGTGGGGCCTGCATCTGTGCAGCGCCAGGGATGCACCTCCTGTAGTAGTTGACCATTCCCAGGAACCGACGGAGATCGGAGATGGTCTGAGGTTGCGCATACGACGCGATGGCTTGGACTCTCTCCGCCGGGGGTTTGTAACCGGAAGCGTTGACTGTGTATCCCAGGTAGATGACCTCTGACTTCCCGAACTGGCACTTCTTTTGATTGTTAGTCTGTTTGCACGAAGGATGTCGAACACCGTGGTGAGGTGCTTTAAGTGCTCCTCGTGTGATTTGGAGAAAATGATCAAGTCATCGATGAAACAGCCAACAAAGTCCAGACCTCGAAGCAGATTGTCCATGTGGCGTTGAAAGGTCTGTGTAGCATTGCGTAGCCCGGGCGGCATGCCGACGAACTCAAAAAGTCCGAAGGGCGTCGTCACTGCGGTCTTTGGAATGTCTGACTTGGCAACCGGAATCTGGTGGTAGGCACGGACCAAGTCGATTGTGGAGAACACTGAGCAGCCATGGAGACGCTGAAGGATGCTGTCTCCGTGAGGGACAGGATAACGGTCAGGAACAGTGATCCCGTTCAGCCGCCTGTAGTCGCCGGTAGTTCGCCAACCACCGAGTTTCTTCGGAACCATGTGAATCGGGCTGGCCCACTGACTGTTTGAGGGTCGTATCACGCCGTGATGCAGCAGCAGGTCGAAATCCTCCTTGGCGGCCTTCAATTTCTCGCCAGTAAGTCGGCGAGGGCGATCAAAGACAGGAGGGCCAGTGGTCTCAATGTGGTGAACCACAACATTGTCAGACTGGGTGACAGGAACAGTGTTAGGCCTCGTGATGTCTATGTAGCGTGTGAGCAGGTCGGCATAGATCTTGTCCTGGTCACCCATACAGGCGTTCTGGTTGATGGTTGAGACTGTGTGGATGGTGGCTTCACAGAGTTGGCCCGTGGTCGTCAGAGATGTAAGAGGATCGATGAGGCATCTCCCCTTCAGGTCCAGGAGCAGAGAGTGGTGAACTAGGAAATCCGCTCCAATGATGGCTGCCTTGACATCTGCAATAATGAAGGACCATTTGAATGCTCGGCGTAAGTTAAGATCCAGCGCCAGGAGTTTTTGTCCATAGGTGTGAATGACGGTTCCGTTGGCGGCGTACAGCTGGAAGTCATCCTTCTTGCAACACTCCGGAAATGGAGGCCTTAGGTACCAGTGATAATAACCGAGCCAGAGTTGACCAAGAACCTCATGTTCGTTGTACGGTTCGTAGAGGTGCAATCGGTATTCCTTGGTGATGCGGGCGTTTGTGGTGCTGTCGCCGGTAGCCTAAACGATCGACAGCGCCTCTAGTTTTCCGACGGCTGTCTGGATGCGTAAGAGCAGGGCGGCTGGCAGCTCCTAGCGTCTTCTCCAAAGCGGCAGTGATAGAAACAGACTGTGGCCCCTGATGGGGATCGTCTGCGGTAGCGAGAGCTGCTGCGAACACTGCTAGGCTCACGTGCGCGGCCACGTTAATTGAAGCTGCTGATGAGCGTGGCGTTGATCTTGCACAGCTCAGCCACGGCCAGCTTCAAGTTGGAGATTTTCTTCTGTGAGCGATTCGAGCGGATCGGCAGGCAGGCGGTCCGGAGATCGTGACTTGGAACGCGTGTAGCCAGCGGCCATAAAAGTTGGAGGAGGCTGCATCTCATGTAGCTTGTCCGCGATCTTCGCCTGTTCGTCAAGGGAGATGCCTTTCACCAGCTTCAAACAGCGTTGGATTGACGGAGGCAGCAAGGCAAGCCAGCGAACCCTGATGACGTCCGGAGTTGCTCTGCCGCCGGCCAGGGTAGTCATTTGCCTGAGGAGCTGTGTTGGTTTTTTGTCGCCGAGCTCCAACTCGGTGAGGGCCTTGTGAAGTTGGCGGTCGGCTGAATCTGTCCAGAACGGCGGCAACACAGTCGGGGCAGCGTCCGTTAGCTGAGGCGGTGTGGCTTGTCATTGTTGTCCGTTTCAAGCAAAGAATCTGTGTTTGCATTCATGATGGTTTCTGGAGCGCGAGTTTCGAGTGATTTCCTCGTCGGAGAACGCTTCGGCAAAGCACTTAAAACTTCACAACACACAGTTTAACACTGAGTACAGAATTCAATATAGTCACGCTTAAGCTGAAGCATGAAGCATGTGTTCTATGCTACAACGAAACACGCACACAATCACGTCGGGGTCACCAGTTTATGGAGTAACTACACTCTACACAGTAATAAATGAAAGCTGAGGTATACTTAAGCACAGCTATTTATTATGCAACAGGTTGCACACACAAAAACAGAACACGCGGTAGCGCGACACAGATAACAAGAACAAGTTCATACGCGGCACGTGGCTAGCAGCTGACTGGGCTCCAAGTAGTATGGTTGTCTCCCACCTGGTCTAGTTGGCGCTCCCGTCGGCTCGATCAGGGCGCCAGCTATTGGCAAAGAGATGAACCATGGCGTGGTCGATTGCAGCGCCGACTGGTGGCGAAGATTTGTACTTTAGGCTGGGCAAGGCTCCCCCACAGGTAACCTCAATCTGTACGTGACGTCATAGCCCCAGTACCTAGTGCATAAATATCATCACACCAGTCAGTTCCCGGTCGACGCTCGCCTAGTGCAGTTCACTATGGCTAGTGAGGATCTCCTGTTTTCAACATGCTACAAGTTAAACAGCAGTGACACCAAGCGGCTCATCGTCGGTTTGTAAACTAAATTGGAATTTAATCCAGTAGTTGTACTCCAAAAAGTTGGGTACAATAAAGTCACGCTCACACATGAGAGTGGGATGTACTGAGACAGCTGGTCTATAGAATTGATGGCTTTATCAACAACACTGGGCATCTGCAAACGAGTGTCTCACTCGGCAACCACACCATATAGTCCCGAGCAGTAGCTGGAGCGAAAACTATATGGTTTTACAACAATTCTGTTCCTGCCTATGGTGTGGTTTCTCGGTGAATCAACCTTGAGCAACATGGTCGACGCCCTGCCAGCAGTGACCAGCGCCATCAACACCATGAAGCCCTGGAGTTATCAAGTTACCAAGTAATACAACGAGTTTGTGAATTTGTTATCAGTGAAAGTGATTCGTGACTACCCCCTTCTTCTTTACAAGGTCTTACAGATTTGTATTTTGATAATTTACATGTCAATGAAGTGACATACAGCCCCAATTCAACATTAGTCTATGAACATTTAAAGTTAGAAATCAAGGCATATAAAAAACTGTTAGTGTATGATGATGTTAAGCGCAAAGTTGAACAAGATTTAAAAGGAACTGATGTATTTAACAGAATTGTAAGCGGTGGTGGTGATGTCGTATGCGGTAATAATTAGTGACGCCAGCCATCCCTCAGTCCGCTAAGATGTGTTGCCCACAGTTCTACAATTGACTATGTGCAACTAAAAAGTGAAATCAAAGCATACAAAAATTTGATTGTATTTAATGATGTAAGCAGAGAATTTTATTGTGAGTAAATAAAATCATTTTATCAGATTTTTCTTTTGTCATTTAACCTATCCTAATTAAATAAGATAGAATATATTTTTAAGTTGTTTTTTTATTTCGCTCACCAATTGGCGATTAAAAATATATTTTCAATTGCACACATATTATTACAAAATATATGTCAGTTACAGAGTTTTCTCAAATTATTTTTCTTGAGATCTCGCAGTGGTGGACATCCTAAATCTTCAATATTGTAGCATACTTTCTTCCTGATAATTTTCTGGAACCTTCGAGCCTTCTCCCGTCCTTTAACGTTGATAATGGAATCATCGTCCTTGGTTATTGCATGTAGTATAGAGCATATCTTGCTGAAGGATACGCCATCAGACTCCCAAGGTATTCCATGGTAATTATGTGTTAGCCATCTAACTTCTGGCCCATTACTTCCACGTGATGGCGAGGCTACACTTATGCAATGTGTAGCGATAATATTGCCTGAATCCACTATGTATATGGCAACTTCTTTGAAAATAAAACCCACGATCCTTCTTCGTGAAGCCCTGTGTATCCAGGTAGATGGACGGCATGGTAATGGTTAGCAAGACTGGTTGCTGCTTCGTTTTATGTCAGCTTACGCACAACACCGGTTAGAGGTACATATTCTACTACACGATCGTCCAAGATCAGACAGTATGCAGCGTAGTAGGCAGGAAAATTCTCACTGCATAAGAATGTCTACATGTCCTGCTTTAACAGACTCAATTTGATGTGAACAGTTTATTACGGCGATAGGGGTAGTTTCTATAAAGTCTTCACGTTTTATTAGTGGCGAAGGATGGTCTCGCTCGTAGTAAGACTGTTGGAATCTTGCATACATGTCATACAACACGGTGGTTTGGTTTGTCTAGATTCATGTTCTCATATGGATACGCCACATTATTTAGGAACAATCTGACATTGGCGAGATTGCAGTCGTCAAAGATTGCTGCACTGAATTCTGCATTCCGTTCCTGTTTGTTTGTAATCCCAGAACCACGAACCTAGGTTTCTCCAATTGCGTTGATGTTTTCAAAGAGCAAATTTGAGTCTTACTGATTGGAAGCAACGGGTACTCCAACAGATCCCAACTTCTGAAATTAATGCGAAGTCGTTTTCCACTGTTAACCATCTTGAGCAACGCTAGTTTTCTCTTTGACCTACTCGCAAATGATGCATCACTTACGCCAGTTTGCTGATGGTGAATTTAATTTTCTGAGGATTTGGATTGGCTTGTACATATAAATTTGTATCGTCCCTAGCTCGAATCAGTATTAGTTTTTGTTTTACATTGCGAGTATCTTTTTAAAGTCTTCGCAAAACCCCAAGAACGTACTCAACGGTATACATACATCAAAGTAACCATTTCCAGGATCGCGTTGAACCCATCCTGCATTGATCAACATACCCATTTGTGGGGGACTTGCAGAAATAAGCGTTTTCAATGTGCTTGTGATACCAACGTTTCTATTTCGGTCAATTTCTGTTCCATTAAGTTCATATCGAATTTCTTCAAACAGAAAAGCGAATGCATTGGATGTGATAAGTGAATTTGTTCTGATCCATCTGATTTCATGAATCTTCCTTCAATATGCAAGTAGCTTTCGTATGGTAGTTCTGAATCGGTATACGAATTTCATCATTGTTATTAAATGTGGCTGGCGTATGCGGCTGGTGACTCAAATATTGTTTGCGCGTCACCGACTCATCAAACTCCACACAGGAAACCGAGCGGGGCGGTGTAACGGTTAGCGTTCTCGCCTCGCATTCGGGAGGACGGCGGTTCGAATCCCCGTCCGGGCATCCAGATTTGGGTTTTCCATGGTTTCCCCAAATCACTCCAGGCAAATGCCGGGATGGTTCCTTCAAAAGGCCATGGCCGAATTCCTTCCAATTCCTTGCCCCCCATCCTTGCCCCCATCCTTTCCCGTCTCTAAAGACCTCGATGTTAAAAAGAGACGTAAAGCAGTTACAAAAAAAAAAAAAAAAAAAAAATCCACACAGGAAGTTATGTCTAACATCTCATCCATGACTTTTAACTGTATAGCCTAACGACTGTAGGAAGAGCACGTTCTCAGGTGTTAATCGTTTCACTGTTGGTTCACGACTGACAGCTTTGCGTGGTTGACGCTTCTTGTTATAACGAGCGCCCATTCTTATTTATATGCAGTCTAAGGGTAATGGTTTCTCCTCTAAAATGCACAAAATTACCGTCTTGATCGACAACTCTAACGTTTATGTTACTGTGATGGGTAGATAGATAACATTTATGGGTACTTCCACAATCTTGTAGCCAGGTGGAACTGTTGGAAAAATCTCGTGTAGTGTATGGCCAAGCTAATTGTTATCGTTATTTCCTTTATATATGCTGCAGTCAATTCCTATTGCGTTAATTTTGAATATCTGTACGGTGTAGTCTGATATATGATATCCAGGCTTTAACACACATTTTGAAAATGCAAGCAGAGATCCAATTCAGTTTGGTTTAGCGGAGTCAATTTCCACAGGTGTTTCAATCTCGCACTTGAGTGAATTGTTGTTTGCTCGAATTACTAGCTTTTCGTTTTTAGTATGCCAAACCAAATAATTTGACAAATCGTCAATATCGTAAGATCCTGTGGGTATGTCTATCACTTTATTCTTAGAGTAATGAAATTGACAATTTGTTTTGTCTATATTAGGAACTGAATTGTAAGTCTGAAAATCAACCAAGCCAACTGTGTAGTCACCTTGGCTCAAATCTATCAGAGGAAAGTAATCATAGCCTAAGACTGAACTGTTGCCCGACAAGCAGTGTGTCACAGACATGTGTTTCTCTGACCAAGGTTCGTTCAAGACTGATGTATTACATTTTTCATACAGAAATTTTGAACACAAATGACCACATATATGTGTGCCAATTTTCTGGTGCCGTTGCACATTATAAAGTATTTTTGAAGTGAACTACACTTAACGGTTCCTTGAGGTTTATTGCTCTGAACACAAATACAACTGGTAAACCATAAACAATTGTGGGCACAGTATCAGATGACCGTCGAGATTTGTAGCCTGGTCCTGATCCGGGGTAGAGAGTGAGACGGCTTCTACTTCTCGTGAACTTCCGGTGGTCTTCCGTAGTTGACGCTGGTTCAGCGGTCAGGTCGGAACTGTCGGTGGAGCTGCCAGCTACGCTTATATAGGCGGCCTGGCGCAGGAATACCGTTGTGTGGTAGTACGGCGACCTCTGTAAGAAAAAGTCCCACTTAGCCTCTAGATGATTCTATTTATTTTCCTGGTTTGTTTTGATGCCTCTGCGCCTTTTTGGAGTCGTATATGTCTCCCGGCGTGCAGGCGCGTTGTGTGTGAGGTCTGCCTGGCAGGGGCCTTTACTGGCAGACTGAACATACCTCCCTCCGGGGGGGGGAGCGATGTCTGCGACGTCTGCGAGGTCGTCTGCCGCGGCGCCCTGGAGCAGACTATGAAGGCTACCTCCGGGGGAGTACGGAGCTGTTCTCCTGGCGATGCGTGCCGACCTGCGTCGTGGTGCAGGTTGTGATGGAGGTACCTGTGGAGCTAACGGCATCGGTTCGTCGGCGTCGATGGCCGGGGGCTGTACGGGGGGCGCTGAAGATGGTCCCCGCAGGTGGTCGAGAGGCTGCGGCTGAAGGGTGTCGGAGCTACCGACAGGTTGTGGCGTCGGTGGTGGCGCTGTAACTGTCCCTGAGCAACGGTTAGACGGCAGGAGTGGTGGAGGTGGCGGGGAAGGAGAGGAAGAAGTGGATGGCCGTGCCGTGGTGGAAGAGGACGGTGCCGTGGGGTAGCGGGGACGTAGTTGGTTTCGATGGCGTCGTACTACCCGGCCATCCAGGCTGACGTCGAACAGTTGGCGGCCCCGGGGCCGCTGGATGACCCCCGGAAGCCAACCGGCCTGGGAGCCAAACCCGCGGGCCCAGACTAGGGAGCCCGGGTGAAACGGAATGGGCCCGAAGGTACCTGTACTTTGGGCGGGGTAAGAGGAGATGGAGGAGAGTGCGAGGTTGGCGGCCATGCAGCAATTCCGCCGGGCTTTTGGCCCCCACTGGAGTGGTTCGATAGGAACTGAGGAAGAGTGTCAATGCCTCTTCGAGTTTGTGACTTGTGGTGTATTTGGTCATTTGGGTTTTGAATGTTCTGACTAGCCGTTCCGCCTCCCCGTTAGATTGGGGGTGGAAGGGCGGGGTGAGGAGGTGTTGGATATTGTTGGCGGTACAGAAGGATAGGAATTCCCGACTTCGAAATTGCGGTCCGTTATCTGTGACGATAGCGTATGGTAATCCTTCGATGGAAAAGATCTTTCGTGAGGGCTGAAATGGTGACCTCTGTGGTGATTGTGGAGCAACGGACGACATATGGAAGTGGGAAAAGGCATCCGTCACTAGAGCCACTGGTGGCCTAGGAATGGGCCAGCGAAGTCGAGGTGAATGCGTTCCCAGGGTCCGGACGGTGCCGGCCAGGAAAGGAACTTTTGAGGGGGGCGGGGCAGTTGTTGGGCACAGATGGTACAGCGCCGCACCATCTTCCGTGACATCCGTGGTAAGGCCGATCCAGAATACATGGCGTCTGGCGGCATGGGAAGGGTTGGTGGCGGGCAATTCCCCAGTGTCCTTGGTGGATAGTTTGGAGGATTGTCGGCTGTAGGGATCTCGGAACGACGACCCTCGGGGTGGAATTTGGTTCTGTGCGGAGGCACTCCCTCTACTACTGAGAGCTGGTGGCGGATGGAGTAGTAGAACTTGAGGTCTTGATGATGGCGTGGAGGGGAACGTGTTTGCCACCCGTGTTGGATGTGGTGTCGGATGACACGGAGGAGGGGGTCCTCCCCTGTGGCTGCCGCGACTTTTGAGGCCGTGACTGGAAATGTCTTCAGTGCTTCTTGTATGTCATCGTCGATCTGGAACACCAGAAGTTCCGACTTGTCGAAGGCAAGGTCTGGTCCCTGCGGTAGTCTGGATAAGGCGTCTGCATTGGCATGCCTGGAGGTGGTACGGAAATGCATGGTATATCTGAACTGGGACAGGAATAGTGCCCAACGCTGGATGCGGTGGGATGTTTTGGTAGGCAGACGTGTGGACGGATCAAATAGTGATAGGAGTGGCTTGTGGTCGGTAATGAGATGAAAAGAAATCCCATATAAAAGGGAATAGAATTTGGAGCAGGCAAAAACAATAGCTAGCGCCTCTTTCTCGATTTGAGAATATTTAAGCTGGGCAGCCGATAGGGCTTTGGAGATGTAAGCTACGGGGCCATCTGGTAATTTATGAGACAGAACTGCCCCCACACCGTAATCGGATGCATCTGTGGCAAGTATCAAGGGGAGGTTTGGAGTGTATGGCATGAGGCATGCTGCGGACTTGAGCTGCTGTTTAAGGGTGTGGAATGCGGTCTCGCAAGCTGGGGTCCAACGGAACGGATTCTTGCGACAGAGGTGGTACAGGGGTGCTGCCACTTGTGCTGCCGAGGGTATAAATTTTCTGTAGTATGAAATCTTGCCTAAAAAAGATTTCAACTGATGTAGATCCTGAGGCCGAGGTAAGTTGGAAATAGCGTCCACATAGGAAAATGCTGGGGAAATGCCTTCCTGAGCGATGATGTGACCCAGGTAGGAAATGGATTGTTGAAAAAATTGACACTTGGAAAGGTTGCATTTCAATCCTGCTGCACGGAGGCGGAGGAAGAGTAGGCGGAGGTTGGTCATGTGTTCGGCAGCGGAGGGTCCCGTGACGACTATGTCGTCGAGATAGTTGATGCATCCCGGAATATCCTGGAGAAGTTGTTCGAGATACCGTTGAAAAATCGCTGGAGCACTGGCCAAGCCGAACATGAGCCGGTTGAGTTGGAAGAGGCCAGAGGGAGTGTTGATGACTGTGTATTGTCGGGACTGGATATCCAAAGGGATTTGAAGGTATGCTTCTGCCAGGTCAATTTTTGTAAAGTAGGTACCTCCTGCTAGTTTACGGAAGAGGTCGTCCGGTCTCGGAAGTGGATAGTCGTCTACCAGCAGATGCGGGTTGACGGTGGTTTAAAGTCACCACAGAGACGTAAGCGGCGTCCTGGCTTCTGAACTATGACCAACGGCGTGGCCCAGGGGCTGAACCGCACCGGCTGGAGGATCCCTTCGTCTTGGAGACGTTGAAGTTCTTCCTGAAGTGGTTGTTGAAGCGCTACGGGTACCTGGCGTGCCCGGAAGTATCGAGGCCGTAACTGTCCGGCCGGAGTTGGAGTGATGCTTCGAAGTCCTTTGCACAGCGACGCCTGGTGAGAACAGGTCCTGAAACTCGGTACAAAGGGCGTCCACTTCCGGAAAAGGAACATGCTGAGATACGAGGTGTATGTTATCCTCAATTGAAAATCCGAATAAGCGGAAAGCGTCCAGTCCAAATAAGTCTGCTGTGAGAGAACTGTTAACTACTAAAAAGGGGACTGAACGATGTACAGACTTATACGTGACGTTTGCTGTGAATTGTCCCAGGAGTGCTATTTCCTGTTTGTTGTATGTCAGGAGGCGCTTGGGGCCGGCGAGAGGGGGGGGGCGAGCAGATTTGCACATAAGTAGTATAATTAAGCAATGAGACTGCTGCTCCTGTGTCGACTTGTAGGCACAGAGGCTTGCCATTTACCGTCACGTCGATAAAAAGTTTGGATGCTGTGGAAGTGTATCTGATTGATATCCATAGGTGCGCCGCTCATCCCGTCTTGGTATGACCTTGGGCGGCGAGAACCGGGATTGGCATTGGTGGTGTTGGTGCGGCAGACGGACGCCAGGTGTCCCTCCTTGCCGCAACGTGAGCATTCAGCCCAACGGTTCGGACAATTTTCCCTCTCATGTGCTGAATAACAGGCGGGGCAGGAGGGCAGGCGGTGCGGGCTGCGGCGTCGGCGCTGCGGGATCCGCTGCTGCTGCCGAGACTTGGTGCCCCGGCCGGAACGGGCCGGTTCGATGTCCTTCTGAGGAAGCGGTCCCCGGTTGTGGTGTCGGGAAGAGCGCGACTGGGAGCTCTGGATGGCGGCGACGTCCTCCGTGTCCTCTACGTCGGTTCGGATTGCGGCCACATCCGCCCAGGACTCTAGGCGGCGATCTGCGGCCGTAGATATTTCGAATTTGTAGGCAAGTTCGATTACCTGCTCCAGGGATGGGTCCTCTAACTTGAGGGCGTCATGCCGGAATGCGACATCTGGTGCAGCCTGTATGATGTGATCACGCATCATGTCGTCGGCGTAGGATTCGTGGGAACTACGAGTTTGAAACTTACATTTTCTGCTAAGGCCTTGGAGTTCGGCCGCCCACTGGCGATAAGTCTGATTGGGCTTCTTCCGGCATTGATAGAATTCGACGCGGGCCGCGACGACATGGTACCGGCGTCTGTAGTATGCATTCAGTGTCGTACAGATGGTCGTGAAGGTGAGGGTGTCGGGGTCTTGTGGCTGAAGTTTGGTGAGCAAGACATACATCTTCGATTGGTTCCAGGAAAGGAAATATGCACGCTGGTCTTCTTCTTTGGATATGTGATGAATTGCGAAGTGTTGTCTTATGCGCTTCTCGTAGGTTTCCCATTCCTCGACGTCGTCGTTGAATGCTGGGAACGGAGGCGGGGCCGTGGGGTGGTGGAGATTCCTGACTTCCGCAATCAGTTGTCTCTGAGATTCTGCGAATATTGCTGTGAACTGATGTAGAAGTCCTTGGAGGAACTGTTGCCATTCCGTAGGTGCTGCTGGCGTAGCCATGCTGGTCGAGAGTTCTTATCCCAACCTTGTCGCCACTGAAGTGAACTACACTTAACGGTTCCTTGAGGTTTATTACTCTGAACACAAATACAACTGGTAAACCATAAACAATTGTGGGCACAGTATCAGATGACCGTCGAGATTTGTAGCCTGGTCCTGATCCGGGGTAGAGTGACGGCTTCTACTTCTCGTGAACTTCCGGTGGTCTTCCGTAGTTGACGCTGGTTCAGCGGTCAGGTCGGAACTGTCGGTGGAGCTGCCCGCTACGCTTATATAGGCGGCCTGGCGCAGGAATACCGTTGTGTGGTAGTACGGCGACCTCTGTAAGAAAAAGTCCCACTTAGCCTCTAGATGATTCTATTTATTTTCCTGGTTTGTTTTGATGCCTCTGCGCCTGTTTGGAGTCGTATATGTCTCCCGGCGTGCAGGCGCGTTGTGTGTGAGGTCTGCCTGGCAGGGGCCTTTACTGGCAGACTGAACAATTTTGTTCCCTGCAAAGTACCGCTTCAACTCCAATGGAGGAGGCAAGTCACAGAAACTGTCGAAATACTTAAATATACCGTCTTTGTACTTGATGAAAGCAACCCAATAACTTCCAGCATTATCAGCACTGTCCAAGTTCACGACACTATATTCACGTTCACGAAGATTGTGAGGTAGTGTGTCACGCATGAAAACACCCCGAAAATATGATATGCCCAAACATTTTACATGTCTACGTATGTCGTCGTCTGTCAGTGGTTTAACCGACTATTTTTTTTAATCCAAAACCTTCTTTCCGGTATGGTTTCAAATATAAACCTTTACCCCTCGTTGTAATTGCCTCCATCGTTTCGTTGTGTCGTTTCTCCTCAGCCAACTGCTTATTCGCCTCTATTGCTGCTTTGACAGCCTTGACGACATTTGCAACCCTACCTGCCAAAGCACCAGCTGCTGACAAGCCGGCAAATAATGGTATTAGTGGAAGAATACCACCCTTTTTCTTCTTTTTCTTAACACCACCACCAAACTTTAACTTGAAACGCATAACTCTGTTAACCAAAAATGCACGTTCACCAAACTTTGCATCCTTGGGCTTAATTCATTCTGCTGCCTCCTCTGCGAGTATACGATCTGCTTCAGCTCTATCTGCCCCCTATGCGTAAGCAATGTCGTGTTCCCTGTGGGTTCTAGTGGGTTTATACCTTTCTACCCAAGAGCCAACCGCTTTTCCAGTTTAGTACGGGGCCACAAAACTGGTATATAGGTATATGCGCCTCAAAAGGCATCTTGTCGATGAGCTTGTTTAAAAAGCCACGACCTTTTTTCTTATTCCTCGTAGGAGGCATTGTTACCGACTGACTTACTTTACATGTTCGTGCGGCTATATATAGCCGCAGCAACCACCTATCCTTGTCAATATGGAGTTCGTCAAACAGAGAGACACATTGCCCGTGAGTACTGCCGGCAACAATACTAGACGGAAGAACGGATCTCTGTTTCCTGAGACAATGAGGGCATTAGTGTGTTTGTGAATGTATACGTATTTTCCAAGTCGTTGTACCAGCCAAAATATCAATTACTATGGAAAATATTAGAACCCATTAAAGAAATTGATATTTAGTGATAATCAAAGTATGCCTCATCCAAGTGAAGATCTACCTAATTCTGTGTTTGACGATGTTTCGTGTGAGAAGAAGAATAATATACAAGATTACTTTTGCATGGGCATGAATTCAGTGAATTCTTTTTACTTGTGTCAGACGTATAGCCGAATACCAAAACAGTTGGTTAGAGACAACGCTATCTTGATCGTAATCTTTAAACAGGACGATATGAATCTCAAACACATTTAAAACTATCACGTCAACACCGACATGACATTCAAGGAGTTTAACCCTGCACTGGTCGCGTGGATTACATATGTAGTCCACTCAAGCCATTTCTAATGGGACTTTTCAGAGCGCGACTACTGCAGGGTTAAGAATCTATGTGGGTACTGCTGGAATGAGCGTAAACACGGATTTTTTGTAATTGACAAAGACTGCGACATGTACCATGGAAGATACCGCAACGGATTTGATTCATTTTTGAATAAATAGCTGAACACCCTATACACTGGTATCTTTACAACCATGGACAAGTTTGGGAGAACTTCAGTGATTCAGAATATGAGAGTGTTTGTGTACCCACCAAAGAACATACTTCTTACGAAGGAGGGTAACTTGGATTGCCAGGGTTAAGTACTCAAACGTGTGGCCAATCCCATCAAAGAAGACGATGCCGCTACCAAACGATATGTTGAAAAATTTATCGAAGAATTGAAAACGGCGGAAGTGACTATGGTTATAATTACTGCAGTAACAGATATGCTTCAAGATGATGCATACATACTAGAGACAGGTCTAAACTATTATTAAATCCCTGTCAATGGTGTAATCGAATCAATAGTCACACTGGGTAGGGTTCCTGTGAGACTGAATTGAATTAAAGATGCAAGGTTACTCTATGTGAAGCGAGGTGATAAACTTAGTTTTGTTCCAACAACTGTAAATGTTCAACACTACATACCAATTACAGCAACATTAACAATGAGATATAAAATAGTACAGTAAATACCCACAAGCTTCATTTGATGTGTAAACATGGACCCAACAACAACTAAACGTGGCATTATAAAGGCTTGCAATGCAATTCGACGAAAGTTACTTGAACTGAAGACAGGTCAGATTGACTCCGAGAAATTTTTCAAGGATTCATTAAGACCTATGACAGATACTATGGAAAGAGTTTTCTTATCTCAGCGACATATACAGCAGCAGTCTCCTCTCTTCATCAAAGATTTCTTGAAGTCACTAAGTCGAAGTGAGCGCGATTATGATTCAGTGTATGGTGTCCGAAAGAAAAATGATTCACTAATGATTGGGAACTCACCTGTTACTATTGATGAAAATGTTATTTTAATCGGTAGTAATGAATATGAAAGAACAAGAGGGCTAATTGAATTATTGTTTTTGAAAAACCCAAAACAGTATAATGCCAAGGACTTGAAAAGCTATTCTGAAATATTAAACAACACGATTTTAGTCCATCAGGCAATGTTTTGAAGTCACCAGGGAATATTATATATAAAACCATAATCTCTAAAATTGTAAATCAGTCTGGTTCTGGTCTTCTTCCTATGAAGGAATATTTGTACTGGGATGATCCCAATGAACTCGTTGAAAGATTGAAGTTACTTACCTAATCGACATCTGCAGGACATACGGCACACTCCAACGAAATTATATCAGTGGTTGTAGAACTTCTTGAAAGAGACATTATATTGTAACATGGATCAAGTTGTGGCAGAACTCCATAGACCAGCAAGAAGAAATTTCCCGAGACGTCACATAGTCATCAAAGGACTCGATGATCTGTGGCAAGCTGATGTAGTGGAAATGATCCCATACTCTCGTAAAAACAGGGGCTACAAGTATGTACTGATGGTGATTGATACTTATTCAAAGTTTGCATGGGCTCTACCTCTCAAGAACAAGTCAGCTAGTGTGGTTGCTGATGTTATGACGAGAATCCTAAGTGGAGGTCGTATTCCTAAAAACTTACAGACTGCCAACGGAAAAAGAGTTTTACAATTCAAAGTTCAAGAAACTCGTGACTAGATATGGTATTATTCACTACTCAACATATACCCATCTTAAAGCATCAATAGTTGAACGGCTAAACAGAACTATTAAGAATGCAATGTGGCAAGAATTCAGCAGGCATGGTTCACATCGGTGGATTGAACATCATCCTACATTTAATGTCAAATTATAACAACAAGTGGCACAGCACCATAAAAATGAAACCCTGTGATGTAAAGGACAACTTTCTACTTTCAACAGTGTACTTCCGTGTTAAGACTACCACACCAGCAAAATTCAAAGTTGGTGACCTTGTCAGGATCAGTAGGTTTAAAGGAAAGTTTGAGAAAGGTTATCTACCAAACTGTTAACTGAAGTGTTTACCATTAGAAAAGTGAAATTATAAAATCCTGTAACTTATTTACTTAAAGATTATCAGGGTAAAGATATTGCAGGAGCATTTTAACAGCAAGAATTACAATTAACAAAACATCCAAGTACATTTCTTGCTGAACGACTGACAAGGAAAAGGAAGAATATGGCATTAGTGAAGTGGTTCGGTTTTGATAAATCACATAACACATGGATAAATATAAAAGGTTTTTTTTAAATTATAAAGTATCTTTTGATCAATAAAAATAGTACAGCATGTGTTTGGTTTTATTTCACACGTTCATAAAGATATAATAGCATTTTTCACATTTATAAACATTAATATTCTTTTTACATAAATCAGTGCATTACTTATATATTTGATTGACACTGATATTTGATACCTAATACTAAGTTACAGTACACTGGCAAACCCCACCGCAATTTATCACAAGTCAAACATATACTATTTACAACAGACAAAGCACCATCAATTATATACAAATTGATATCAGACAGATGTCCATCAACTATTTACAATTTGACATCAGCCAGATGATCACGCATCAGCATCAACTATTTTCAAATCATCTTAGCCATCAGACAACAGATGACCACCAAATCAATTATTTACAATATATTGAAAACACACCCCACCCCTCCAGTGCACTGTAATATATACACGGGATAAACGCTATATTTATTCTTTATTCACACCTACTTTACAAACTCATTCACTCTCTGGTACAGACTTGTGCCCCCAAGGTAGGGTCCCAATCTCGTCGGGGTAAATATAGCGTTCATCATCCAATCTAGAAAGACCCAGCTTGGATACTTCAACAGTTGTTACTCTATGGAGATTTGAAGCAAATCGGTGTTGTGTGTCGTGCTTCTCTGGGCCACCATGTAAACAGTCAATGTAATCTTCTATTGTAAGTTTTTTTGTTACTGTACTCCCCAGACCTTTGGCCCGTCTTGAGGTCTGGCTAGATTCTAGTCGGAATGAATACATTTTCGACCTTAGACCCGCAAATTCCACAATCAGGGAACCATTCGCCTCATCTTTTATAACCCCAACAACCTTTTCTCTATAGAGTTCTATATCGAAACGATTGTTGGGTTTATATTCAGACGTGTTGAATTCCTCTCTGTTGCGTTTCATTACTTCATACAAATCATAGCTATTTACCAAATAGATGAAACTGTCTGTGTCCATATAAAGTAATTTCGGGTGTATTAACTGCGGAATGTGCGAATTCATAGTGAAATCAATACATCCGCAGTTTATACAGGTCGAGAATGCACATCCCGACGTAGACCAGCTTGTTGAAAAGTAACTTCACTTTCGACATCTCCAGAACCACAAAGTCTTTCTCGAAAATAGTCATTCGTGTAAAGCGTGGTGAAGCCACATGCTTGCGGGCACCACGGCGGCCCGCCCAACCTGTACAAAATTTCACGTCGCGGTGTTTTCTAAGGTTCTCCATTGTTTTCCCAAAAATTGAATTATTCATTAATTTGAAAAAGTCTCTCTCAAATTCTGATTTTGCCGACTGAAGAGAACACGTGTTGAGAGAGATATATTCTTTCAACCACGGTGACTGGTTGAAAGATATTACCCGATGAACTGTGCCCAATTTCATTCCCAAGCCTACACTTTGCTGGAAGACTCGGTAATGGAGAATATACCGAACCTTATCATCCAACGTAGTCGTCAGATTAGGGTAAGTATATCCAGGGGCAGCTTTGTGGTCTGGACATGGCGGTAGGTCTGCTAGAAAGTCGTATATATCCTCGGGAATCATCGAGTCTACCTCTAAAACGAAACCCCTAGATGAGTCGGCTGCTACGCTCATGATGTCTATGCCTGCAATCTGCTCGGCCGATAACCACTGAAACCTTCCGGAGCGAATATACTCTGACATGGCCCAGCCGTACAAATTGTTTTCACATGATGAAATTTTCATGTGAGTTGTGGCTGTACTCCTCTATGTACCGGTTATTTGCCTTGGTGTACCTATGGACACACTGACAAATACCACCACGAGTTCCACGTTCGAAAAAGAGAAGCATGTCAACATCTGTCCGAAGATCCAGCTCTACACGCGTTCTCTTTAACTTGGCCTGCCACGAAAGGCCTGGAGCTGTGTAATACTGGGTGGGGTCAAGGGTGCACTTCTCCAAACATACACTCCCAAATTTTTCAAACAGATCTGCAAGTAGCCGTACATCTGTCCCCATGTACAGACTTGCATATTCTTCCAAGTTTTTGATCTGGAAAATCCGCCACACTTGTGTCGCATGCTTGTAATCTTCATCAGAAATTTCTGTCTCCGACAACGAACTATAAAATTTAGACTTTGGAGGGAGCGTGGCCTCTTTGAGCTTCTCCTACAAATCCATGTATTCATAAGGGAAGACTCCTTTTCGCTTAAATAACTGGAACTACTCAGGGTCCGTGAAATACGCACGGGTGATACGCATGTCACGCTCCTCGAGGATTCCAACCAGTTTATCTAACGAGGACTGCATGAAACGGTACGAGTCCAGGAACCGCAATTTAATTGACGTACCGTTAATCTTTTTCGAAAACAAAATGTAGCGTTCAGTGTTGATGGGTAGGACATCCATCCCATCATAATCGAGTTGTGCTAAAGCCTTAACAATAAAGTGCGCATCATACCCAGACAGATTATGGAAAAAGATGGGTATGCACCTTGTAAATTACAGTTATTGTGAAAAGCCCTTCTGAATGCAGTGACAATGATCACGAACCTTAATGGCCTCCGGTGCAAAGCCATCACCACAGATGTGGCATACTGTAGCACTGGTAAATCGTGCTTCCTCATCGGCTGACATTACAAGAGGTATGACCGCCTTGTAAATTTTATCGACGTCATTTCTCGGGGTTTTTACCTGAGAATGAGTCGAATCAGTTCAGCTGCTTGTCGTATGCGCAAACGACCTGGTATGCCGCAGCAAAAGGGATGTGTTTCTGGACTCCTGTGGAGTAAGAGGCATTATGGTCGGGCCTGCATGTATCAATGGGTTTCAACAAGCATTCAAAATCCGCGTAAACGACGAATGGTGCCAGCTGTTGGTACACAAAAGGTTTTGTCTTCGTCGCCGGGTAGATCGACTCTTCCAGCTTCTGCACTTGCGCAATAAATCTCATGGCGTTCCAAGAGCTCTTTACGAGTGAAATGCTGCAGACATCTATCAAATATGAAAATTGAAGATGTATGTTTAGTTATTGATGATCTGATTGACAAGTTCTTAATCCAGCAGTAGTGAAACTTATCTTCACCCTCTGTAATCAACATGTTGATATGGAACTTGTGTTTGACTGCAGCATGATGGAGGGGGCCTACAACTTTATGTTCTCTATTTTCTGGTTCCAAGCCGTAGACATTGATCGAATATTAGGATTTTGCCTTTCAAATTTAGAAATGTCTGACAATTTTACAGGGAAGTCTATACCTGCAAAATCTAAATAGTACTTGGAACATACTTCAAAATATTTCCTAAATATTTCCGCGTGAACTTTCACCTTTTCGTGAAATGCAGGGATCGTCCAAAGAAAACAACGCTCATCACTGTTGTGAACATTGACAATTGCTTTCTTTGCTTGGATATCAGATGGCAGTGCTATAAATGAAGGGCCCCGATACAGCCGTTCGAATTTAGCTACATAGATATCGATGGCATTAATTTGATCGAGCGTTTTACCACTATACCGGTCCTGGAATTCAATATATATCTTCAAAATATCTTAACCGCACATTGACATCATAACATTCTTCAAGGTGAGTGCTTAATGAACGTTCTCGCATCTTTGGCATAAAACAAATACGGTTGATATTGCTCTTCTGAATTTGGAAAAGGCAATCCAAACCCACCTGGAATTTTATAGCTGGTGATGAAGGATTGTTAATAATCGCGGAAATTTGGCCTTTAAAAATTTTGAAGCATACTCTAATAAAATTTTCTGGATCTTTAAAATTTTCTGAATTTATAACTGATACATGGAGTAACCTATTCCCGAAAGCTCTTGCCCTGATAGTTATCCGGCTTACCTTTTTCCACACCTGCGTTGACGCCGGACCCGGTTGCTTGAGTGTTGGACAGCCACTGGGACGATGGTTCGTCTGTCGCCCAGAGTGCTTCTACTGGCGACAGAGTGGTGAGTAGATCGTCATCAATTGAATCTGCCCATGCGCTGGTGCTGGGTTGGGGCACTGAAAAAGCTGGTGTGCCCCACAACGCTTCAAGGTTCGACGGTGACATATAAACATTTGCAAATAGGCAAAAAAAATATATTCATAGTTACAAGTATGAAAAAAAGCAATCAATAAAAGGGATACCTGACATTTTAATCCTTTTTGATGGCCGTCATCATGGGTTGCCATCCGTTTGTGTGTAGGTTGCACAACATCATCTGAAACAAATGAATAACATAGGTCACACATGAAAAATTATTTAAAGGGAGAAAAATATTTTAAGTATTAGCTACTTACTGGTAAAGTCAGCAGCATTATTATTGCCCATATTGTGTCCATTCACATCATCAGAGGCATCTACAACAAAATAAATAATGTTAGTCACATATGTATTTAGCATTCACATGAAAATTATTTAAAGTATTAGCTAATTACTGGTAAAACAATCCATCAGTTCCTGAGTTGAGTTCTCAGGCAATACACATCTACTCACATCTACAAGAATGAATAATATAAGTCACATAGACACTAAGTATTCACATGAAAAATTATTTAAAGTATTAGATACTTACTGGTAAGGCTAAAAGCATTATTATTGCACATATTGTGTCGATTCACATCATCATGGATATCTGCAACAAAATAAATAATGTCAGTCACATATGCATAAAGCATTCACATGGAAAAAAATTAATGCACAACATCATCTGAAACAAAATGAATAACGTCGGTCAAAAAAATAATCAGCGACATAAAATTATTATAATCACTTACCGCCTGTAAGGTCATGGTTAACGATCGTGAGTCTACAATAGAAAACAAATAATTAGTAATATCAAAATGAGTAAATTTATCAGCAACAAAAAATAAAATCTAATAAAACTTACCAGTCAGAAATTCATCACTGAATTGTTGCGAGATGTCAGGAAGACCTGTAAAATAAAATTAAAATTTAATTTAATTTAATTGCAATGGAGCACAGGCTCCAGAGGCAATTTCCCTACATACCCATCTTCCCCCTATCCTGCACCTACCTACATTTGCCCTCTACAAATTTTATCTTTAAATTCTTTCAAAGTTTTCGGTAAATTATTCATCATTTCTCTTGGTAACTCATTCCAATCCCTGACACCCTTACCTAAAAAAGAGAATCTTCCCACACCCTTCTGCCTGAAATCGAGTACCAGCTTGTGGTCATGGTCATCTTTTCTCTTCCTTGCACTACTTTTCATACCTATTGCAATATCTTTCCATGCCTCATCGCCCTGTACACTCCCATGACCCTCCTCATCCTCCTCCTGTCTTGCAATGAACCCCATTCCAGCTCCTTTATCATATCCATCACTGATTGCATTCTGCGATAATTTCCAGAAACAGACTTACTTGTTTATACTAATACAGCAAAACAATTAATAACAGAAAATTAACTTACCATTTGCCAAATACTGATCGATGCCTTCAGCAGTCAGTATGGCAGAAAAACCTGAAGCCTGATCCATGTTGTTCACTCTGTAAGATACTGGTGAGCAATGAGCATGAGAAGAAGGTTGACACAGAATTTATACTCAGCCACGTACTATAAATTGTGTTGTGGAAAGTACCCGAGTCCACTCACACTAGGAATAGCACGTAATGGAAACCGTTGTTCGCCCGAGGGGTTGTGTCAGACTGCGTGTCCTGCTGTCACATCATAGGTTAGCGGTACAGCCCGAAATAGCGATGCACCAGAACTGGGGTTCCGTGTTGATACAGGCCCGCATTGCAGAACAGAAATAGCCCTTGCCTCAGGGGTTGTAATTAGACAAGGATAGAAGAAATAGCTTCCTTTCACTCGTGGCGAAGTGAAATGTCTGTGCACAAAGAAATTAAGCGCTTGGGACGTGCTGCTAGCTCGCGGCTGAAGTTCCGTGATCCTATACGCTGATTGGATGATTTGATCGTCCGCAACTGGAGGGGAATGGAGGGAGGCCCCCCACCACCTCTTGTCTTCTGATGACTCCAAATCCAGCTCCTTTATAAAGTCAGTGACTGAAAGAACCTGCAATAATTTCCACAAACAAATCTAGCTTCTCTACTTTGCGCGCCCCTCCCCCTCCAACTCCTGTATCTGGCAGCCAAAATGTAGGCCTCAAACTACACCACCGTATTCAACGAATGGTTAGACCAAAGTTTTGTAATCCAATTCCCTTACTTCTCTGGTACATCCTCCCATCACCTCTCTCCAGTAAATGAACGATTTTGTAACCTTTACCTACCACCTGCCCAATGTGCTCTGTCGAGTTGAGTTTATTATCAAACATTATGCCAAGATATTTACCCCTCAACCCTTCAACAAGCAATTCAGACCCCATCATATATTCATAAACAACCTTTAATTTTTAATCAGTATGGTTGATAAGCTGACTGTTCTTGATAGTTATCATCATACCATTCTGACCTACTCAATTAGATATTCTATCCAGGTCACCCTGCAGCTGTTCACAGTCTTCTCCTGTTTTGATCCAATTATGTCATCGCAAACTACCTAAATTCTCACTATAAACTATCAACACAATCATTCTTTAGAATAATGAACAGCAACTGCCTTTATAAACTACCCTATGACACTCCCATATTTACTTCCATCTCTATTGATAATGTATTTCCTGCTCTAATGCTTTACTTTCTGGCTTTTAAGAATTCTTCTACCTAGCAAGTAAATTTTTGATCCAGTCAAATAGTTTTCAGTTTATTTACTACCATTTTAAGGCTCACTCTGTCAAATCCTTATAAAGATCAAATGCTACACTAACAATTTGGCCTCCATTGTCCATTTCTTCTGAAATATCTTGCATGTAGCCCACCATCACATGAATGTCATTGCCTAAAGCCATGTTTTAGATCTGCATATCAGTTTCTTTCCTCACAGACATTTATGATAATTTGCATATCAACCTCTCCATTATTTGGCCTATCTCAGATGTTAAACTGATTGGCCTGTAATTTTAAACCCTTATTTGTCACCCCTCATTTATGATCCAGTATTACTATTGCTCTTTTCCAGTCCTCCGGTAAGCAGCAAAAGTCCATATTCATTTTAAATAAAATTTCAATGTAAGGTACAATATTGTACCCCACAACTTTAATAAATCAGCGGTAATATTATTTACACCAGTCCCGTGGCACTATTTAGCTTTCTGAGTTCCTTCATAATTCCTGAGAATCTACTTCAAATTTCGTAGTTTCCTCATTTATACTTACAGGGAGACTCTCCTCTGATTTATTCCCTCCCATCACTGAATTATAGACTCTAGTGGTCTCATTAAACCAGTCACCCAATACCATTTTTAAAATCCTCAATGACAACTTCGTTTTTATCTAAAATTGTCTGAATACCTTCCCTTCCCCTTACTTTTCTAACATAGCCATACAAATTGTTAGATGTATCGTTGTGTCCCCCTGAACCAATAATATTCTTCATAAACCCATCCTCAGCTTCTCTCTTTACTCTTATTAATTTCTAGTTTAGTTATTTTAGGCATTGCCCACTGCCCTCCTATCTGTTACATCTGTTGTGTTCCTATTTCACTCTTGTCATTTCCCTATTGTAGTATGTAGCTTCTGTACTTCCCTTTACTTTCTGCTTTGGAATAAACATTTTCTCACACTGTCTTATTATTAACTTATACTCTTCCCACTATACTTGTGCCTTCCTTCCATTTGCTGAACCTTTCCCTAAAATATCTCTTCAATTCTATAATTTGTGCCTTTTTATATATATATATCCTCCTTCGGTTTTGGCCACTGGTTTACTGAATCCCCTTATATCCATTAGTACTGTATGTTGAATACTTATTCCTTCAATTACCTGACACCTGACAAGATTTTTATTTGGTTGTATTAGAAAGATATCCAATATGTTTGGTCCCCTCATGTTCTGCTTTACCACTTAGGCCTATGTAAAACCTCCTTCCCATCTATGTTTCTTTGTGTTAATAATTTTATATCCTACCCAGCTGATACCTGGTAAATTTAAATCCCTGTCCAATAATGATACCGAGCGGGGCGGTGTAACGGTTAGCGTTCTCGCCTCGCATTCGGGAGGACGGCGGTTCGAATCCCCGTCCGGGCATCCAGATTTGGGTTTTCCATGGTTTCCCCAAATCACTCCATGCAAATGCCGGGATGCTTCCTTCAAAAAGGCCATGGCCAAATTCCTTCCCATTCCTTGCCCCCCATCCTTTCCCGTCTCTAAAGACCTCGATGTTAAAAAGAGACGTAAAGCAGTTCCAAAAAAAAAAAAAAAAAAAACCCCAATAATGATCATTATACACTCATCTGTGAATATGAATTTAGTATCTCTCCAAGAATTTCATCTCAATCATTCCATTCTCCCACTATGGTAAGCAGCCAACACCCTCTCTTTTTCTTTTTTATCACCCCAAAATCTACGCCTAGTAACTCATGGTCATAATCTATGAACACTACAAAACTATAGTAATCTTTGCTAACCAACAATTACTCCTCTATTTATGCAGAAAACCTTATTGTGAAGTATTCCTTCTTTTAACCAAGACTCTATCCCTTATATGGTACTAGAGGTAAACATGATCTTCAGAAGGATTACAAGTCGTCGTCATTAAAAAAAAAAAAAACAAAAAAAAACACACACACACACAATATTCACGATACATTTTATTTATTTATCAATCTTGTTCCATAGATCCCTGCTGAGGAAGGATCTCTGGGATGTGAAACATGTCACAGTAAATACATTTACACACAATATGAGTAATAATTATAGTTACAAAGACAAACAAAAAAATAAACAATAATTTTGCAAAAGGTCGTACTGAATACTATTAATTATTTTGTGCAATTTCTTGAATGGAGTTGAAGGGGTTACCAATAAGATAATCTCTCAGTTTTCCTTTAACTATATCTTTATTATCTGCAAACTGTTTTATACCCTTGCGGAGTTTATTAAACAGATGTGCCCCAGAATTATGAACTCCTCTTTGTATTAATGACAGAGATGTTTGTGTTTTGTGCAAGTTATTTCTTTTTCTTATATTGAATGATGTAACTATGTTAAAATGTTTTATGACAAAGCGTATGAGGGAATATATACACTGATAAGTCATTGTAAGGATATTGAGTTTTTTAAAAAAAGAGTTGTTAGCAAGTAGTGCTTGATTTTACACTATACAGCATCCTAATAGACCTTTTCTGTGCTTTGAAATCTTTTTCACTTTGTGAAGAGTTTCCCCAAAAAATTATATGACATGACTGAATGAAAACATGAAGAGTACATTTGTTTTGTTAATGCTAAATCTGCTGTTAGATAAAGTGTTCATATTGCAAAGGTGGCTCTACTTAACTTCTTCAGTAGTGACGTGATATATTAATGGCAACAAAGTTTCTCATCTATCTGAATGCCAAGGAAATTATACTCTTTGTTTCCAAGGTTTTTTTATTTTGATAGTTGTGTTTTTTTTTTTTTTAATGTAAATCTGGCTGACATAATTTCTGTTTTAAACTTAATATCAAGTGTTTTATCAAAATTTAATTATAATGAATTTGCCTTAATTGTTTGCTACTTCACTAAGTACTTCATTTACATTAAATTCTAGATTGCTGTTTGGTGTTTCTCACAGTCAGGTTAGTGTCATCTGCAAATAAAACACTCTTAACTTTGTCAGATACATTTCCAGGAAGGTCATTGATGTACAACAAAAAGAGGAGGGGTACTAGGACAGAACCTTGTGGCATTCCATGTTTTATTTTCTCCCAGTCTGATGAAGCATCTTTACTTATTTTAGAATAAAAAATGGAAACTTCTTGCATTCGACTTTCCATGTATGATTTAAACCATTTACATGCAGTTCCATAAATACCATAATATTCCATTTTCTTCAAAGTAATTCATGATTTACACAGTCAAATGCTTTTGTAAGATTACAAAATATTCCTCATTTTATTATTCAGTTCCTCAAATGTGTATTTTAAAAATGAATGTAGGGTAGAAAGATTTTGTATTTTATAAATTCTAATACAAACCAAAAACCTACCAAATTTCATTAAAATGGGATCAGCTTCTTGACGTAATTGATTAATAAACTTGAAGACTTTCGAGTATATAATAATAGTGGATCGATAACTAATAATTTTTGAACACCTAGTAAAACTCAGAATTTTACTATTGAATTTGATTTGTGTCCTTAAGTATCGTTATCGCTAATGAAGTTGTGGGTATAGCTAATAATTAATACAGAGATATAGTGGAGAAGGGAAAAAAAGCCAGGGTAAGAAATGCTGGATAGAACAATAAAGAAAGGATACCTACCATAATGATAAAAATATAAATAATGAAACCGTTTTGTTATTATTAACATTGTGTAACATTATTTTTATTAATATGAGATATTTATTAGTACCTACTTTATGTATACAGTTGTACTACGAATAGTATGATCAACAAATCAAAATTAATATACTTTCTTTTTAGGAAGCAGCATTTTATAATCTATATAATGACATCTTTTTTTTTTAATGCAAGCATATATTGTCGATCTATAGCTCTATTTATAAAAATATCAGTGATTTCTTCAAGATCCAAGTCATCCACTATTTCTGGGTTTACATGCACTACCATGTGATCATTAGGTTTATGCTGACTCATAGTATTCCTTAAATAAGTTTTTATTCTCCGTAACAGTTTCGAACCCGCATTTTGGGTATCAAATGCAAGAGTTTGAGGGTGTGTGAAGGAGAGCAGCTAGATTTGTTTGTCGAAATTACGACAGTACCCATTCATATGATTAATAATAATTCTGTGTGGTCGCCATGACCTGGTGACAGGATTTCTTATCGGCTGCGCATTCCGCCCCGATCGCAGCTGCCTAACCTCACCTGGTAAACATACCAGTTATAGGGGACCTCCTGTTTCTCGTGGAATCCGAACCAAGGAAGCGTTCTGGCGTACTTCAGATTATACAGGAGGCTGGGCCAGACGTGAAGGTCGGGTTAAGCGCCTATGAAAACGCCGCCGAGACAGGGGTTCGAATCGGGGACCAGTCGATCACCAGACAGACTGAACCACTAGACCGCTCAAATAATATGATTATTATTATTTCGTATCAGAAACATACAGTTACACAATTACAATCATCAAATTATAATCAACCAGAACTTGGCCACTTCCAGTGCATTTTCTGAGGCCTCATACAGTTCAGCTGCCGAACAGGATGCTGGACACAGTTGACACTGGAGCATGTGCTGGACAGTCTGGTCCTCACCGCAGTCGCACTTGATATCACTGATCTCAGTATAGCCCCATCTTGCTAAATTCACTTTGGATCTGCCCACTCCTGATCTCAGCCTATTCAAAGATTTCCATGTCAACCATCCCTTGTCATAACCCGGTGGCAAAGATTCAGACACTCTTCCCCAGCCATGCGGAAGGGGAGCCTTAGCTTCCCATAGTTGTAACCTGGCTTCTTCAGTTGTTGTTGTAAGTTCCTGAGATATTCTTAGGAAACTTTTTCTGGACTTAAGTCTTTGCCTGTGAGGGATATACCCATATAGTGGATGAGATTTTTGATGGTTCACTTTCCTCCTTTCCTTGTTCACTGCTATTTCCCTTCGAACAGAAGGTGGTGCTATTCCTGCGAGACGGTGGAGCCATTCGACTGGAGTTGATTTTAAGCAGCCTGTTATGATTCTGCACGTATCATTAAGTGCAATGTCTACTTGTTTGGCATGGGTTGAACTGTGCCATACGGGACAGGCGTACTCTGCAGCCGAATAACATAGTGCTAAGGCAGAAGTTCTAATTGTTTCAGGTTGGCTGGCCCACTGCGATCCAGCCAGTTTTCTTATGAGATTGTTCCTACTGGAAACTTTCAGCTTGGAGTTCATGCAATGTTTCCTGAATGTAAGTGATCTGTCAAGGGTCACTCCTAGATATTTTGGAGTATCACAGTGTTCTAGTTCGACCCCCGACCATGTTACCTTTAACCTACGATTTGCTTCTTTATTCCTTAGATGAAAAGCACATACTTGTGTCTTCGTAGGATTTGGTTTAAGCTGGTTCGTGCTATAATACCTTGACAAATCTTCCAGAGCGTTGGTAAGGGTGCTCTCCACTGATTCAAAGTCTTTGCTCTGTGAGACCAGAGCAAGATCATCAGCATACACGAAACTCCTGCATTTGCGTGGTATAGGCTGATCATTGGTATATATGTTAAACAATAATGGGGCTAGCACACTTCCTTGGGGTAGACCATTCTTCTGTGGCCTCCAACGGCTACGCTGACCTTGGAAGTCAACAAAGAATCTGCGGTTCTGCAGAAGAGTAGCAATGAACTTACTAATAATAAAATTCCTGGTCAGATTGTAGAACTTGACTAGTAGCAGCTGATGGTTGACGGTGTCATACGCTGCTGACAAATCAACAAATACCACTCCTGTTACCTTACGAGCTTCAAATCCATCTTCTATAAACTGCGTGAGGTTTAGTAGTTGTCCTGTGCAATTTTTACCCGGGCGGAATCCAGCTTGTTCAGGAATAAGCAAAGGATCAACTACAGGCAACAGCCGGTTTAAGATCATTCTTAATAATATGATAAAAGAGCTGGATTGGTACCGGCAGTCATTGGAACATAGGAGGAGGTAGGAGAGAATGCTGGGGATGTACAAGGCGTATCTAGAAGGGATATTGATCGATGAGATAGCAGTACATGGAAAGGAAGCACAAGCTAGTATTCGATTTCATGCATAAGGGAGTGGGAAAATTTTCTTTTGTGGGTAAGGAGGTTTTGAATTGGAATAAATTATCAAGGGGGTGATGAATAAATTACCGCAGACGCTGAAGGACTTTAGAATTAAAAGCATATAGGTGGAGGAATTTAACATTCGTAGTATATAAGATAATATTTTTAAAAAAATAAGAAAGGGGTAATTAGATCACCAGGAAAATTGCCACTGGAGCATGCGCTCCGTCGCAATAAAATACTGTTCAAGTCACTGACGAAAATTACTGTTCGGCGGTACAGGTCAATACTAGAATAGTTAAAACTATTTTTAACAATTTTATGATGTCAGCTATCATACTTTTGGTAGATTCACAATAATAAATTATAAAAGAAACAGTGACTTCCCCATTATTTCAGTCTAAAATTTTTTGGTAGTGCAATGTATGAAAGTATGTTGTGATGAAGAATCAAACGATGAACGTAAAAGTTTTCTCCGTAGAACTTTTTCACATAACTGCTGCTTGTATCATTTTGATAAGAAAGAAGTAATCAATGAAATTCAGCGAAGTCAGTCTGTTTGTGATTTCCTAGAAGCAACATCTAAATAGACCTGATGAAGACAACCGAGCAGGTTGTCGAAACGTCGTCGTTTTATGACTCCATCCGGCTGGACTCCCGTGAAACTTTCATTGAATCAATACGCCGGGAAAGTCTCCATTTACATATAAGAAAGAAGTAGTTCCATGTTGCTAAAATATGTCATAGCATATTTAGTAAAGGGCTGTCAATACAGCCTACGACTTTATCCAACACTAATATATTTTTTTCGTTTAAATTCAGCTTGTGAGGAAAATTTGTGCTTTTCACTTGATCCATCATATAAATTTTTAGGTATCCATCTTATTTTTGGAGTTTTAGTTCACCCAATTCCAATATAAGAGCAAGGTCCAGAGTTGATTTCCAAAGGCTTTGATATTTTTACGTCAATTGTTTGGGATGGTATAATGGGCTTGACATTATTTTTGCAAGTGCAAAGAAATCGTCTGTAAAGTTACATTTAAAGCTTCGATACGATCGAGAATTTCTATCAGAAATTTTATAATAAAAAAAGATTCAAAAGACTGAAAACCTTTTTAAAAGCCATTTTGCTTTCGCCCCGGCATCATCTTTCCGACTCTTTGTGGCGTTCAAAAATATAGCTGTGCACTATAATCTTTTTAAATAGTTTTCATGGACTATATACGACAACACCGTCTTGTTTGGCAAAACGGCCACAGAAGGTTTTGAGCATCGCCAATTGCCTGTAATGATTCAAAACAGGCTTAACGTTTGGGCGAATCACATACAATGACAAGAAGCTCTGTCATTAATTAAAAAAAAAAAATCCTATTACTGGTAGTTCTTTCATTGCGTCTTGAGCAACCAGGTTTAACAGTGTGTGACCGAGTGTGGTGGTGTAACAGTTAGCGTTCTCGCCTCGTATTCCGGAGGACGCCAGTTCGAATCCCCGTCCGGGCATCCAGATTTGGGTTTTCCATAGTTTCCCAAATCACTCCAGGCAAATGCCGGGATGCTTCCTTCAAAAGACCATGGCCGAATTCCCTTCCCATTCCTAGCCCCCCATCCTTTCCCGTCTCTAAAGACCACGCTGTTAAGAGACGTTAAGCAGTTTTAAAAAAAAGTGTGATGCAATGCACACAAATTGTCCTTGCTTCGATAGCTGTAACCCGCTACTGAAGACCAGTATTAAGTCGTCATTTGTACACAGACCCCTACACATCTTGAAATTTATGTCAAATCTTCTAGGTACACCATTGAACGTTTCAAAACAAATGTTGTAGTTACCGTTTTATAAACGCCGATAAAAGGAAAAATGGACACATGTTAATGGCCGGCATAGTGTTAACAAGTATACATCAAAGAAGACATTGGATCATGAAGTAAAGCTTTCCAATAAGTTCGACGCGTTAAGCTTGGAAAGTGATGTGCAGTTTGACAAAATTCAGATTAAAACTAAAAGATGTGCATCAAACATACAGAAAAGCAAAACATTGAATGTTTCGAAATGTAAACAGGACAATAATTTTAAGATTCCACTTTTATGTGATAGCCAAAAATGTTAAGAGAGAAATTGGGCTCTTCTTACAGTATAGAAGCAATAATTAAGCCAAATGCTCCTATCGAAGAAGTAACTAAAAACATTGATAAATTGAGCCAAGGCTACAATTACAAAGACTGTGTAGTAGTAATGGCTGGGACAAATAATGTAGAAGATAGCTATAAAGATCTTTGCAGTGCAATAAATTCTGTTACATCATCTGTTAATGCATTAAGCAAAAAAAAACTAATGTAATTTTACATCCAATTCCATTCAGATATGATGTCCCAAATTTAAACATGAAAATTAAATCAGCTAATAAGTACTTTTGGAAGTCCATCAACTCAAGAAAAAATCTCAACAGTGATCGAGTCAGTATAAATTTTGAAATTGAAAGATTGAACAGAAGACAATTTACAAGTCGTGGGCCTGCACATGAACAAATTTGGGAAAGAACATGTATGCAACAGGATTGTGGAGTTAATTAAACAAAATCAGAATGTATACAAGAAGGAAACCTGCAAGAAGCAACTGAAACAAACTTTACTAGATAGTTGGGTTTATAGAAAACCAAAGAACAGTAACAACTACATTGTATCATCCAAATCAAAATCATGTGGGCAAATGAGTGCTGAAACAAAACCTCTTGTAAATAAAGTAAGTGACCATCCAGAAGAAGGAAAATCAGTGGATCAAACAATCAACATAGAGGACAAAACAACAGATATTTTTTTTACGGTAAGTGAATCATTAGAAATGCCATTAGAAATCTATAAGGGATCCCAAACTTTTAATGAAAAACCAAAGCAATTTAGAAATGTTTATCCTGCATCATAATGTTCAATCACTCACCAATAAGTTAACAGAATTTGAAGTACTACTACAGTATAGGCTAAATCTTGATATAATAAGTATCACAGAACACTGGTTAAGTTGTGCTGAAATAAACTTGGTTTCATTACCAGGATACAAACTAGCCCGCTGTTTCTGCAGAACAACTTCTAAACATGGAGGTATTGCCATTTCTGTCAAGCAACACATTCAATTTAAAAATATCTTAAAATGCATTAAAATCTCTGTAGAGAAGAATTTTGAATCTTGTGCAACTCTTTTGCTTGAAACCAACATAGTAGTTATAAATATCTGTAGACCACCTGATGGAAAATTTTCAACTTTCCTTACCCAATTGGAATCATTCCTAAATAATGTGACTGCACCCAATAAAACATTAGTGCTTTGTGGTGATTTCAATATTAACTTCCTCCAAAACAGTAGGGAAAAATCAGATTTATTGAATATGTTCAAATCCTTCAACTTAATACCAAAAATAGACTCCCCAACCAGGATATCAAACTTCAATAATACTCTTCTTGACCAGGAGTTTTTAACAGGTATTTTCCTAGACCTATCAAAGGCATTTGATGTAATAGACCATGGTATACTATCAGGCCCGCCGCTAGCTGTTTGAGCGCCCGCGTGCAATACCGATTATGCCGCCCCCTGTCTAACTAGCCAGTGGTGGATTTAGGAAATTTCCGAACCGGGTCAGAAAACTGTGAGATTGCCGCCCCTTCAAACATTATTTGCCGCCCCCATTGTTGCCATTCCGATTCCGAGTGTCGCCGGCCGCCCGAAGCAGCTGTTGAGCTAAAAAAAAAAAAAAAAAAAAAAAGGTTGCCCCTTACATAATACGCTGCAAATTTCGTCGCGGCGACAATGGAGTGGCAACTATCGCGGGGTGGCGACTGTCAATCGCTCGTTTTGCCGCCCCCCCTCGATGTGCCGCCCGCGTGCGGCGCACGCGTTGCACGCCCGCTTACGGCGGGCCTGTATACTATTAACTAAACTGAAAAAATGGGAATAAGAGGGAATGCAAAAAACTGGATAAAATCCTACCTTCAAAACCATAAACAAAGAGTATCTGTTGACTATGAAACAACATACCAGACAAATTATACAAGGGAAAAAATTACCTCACATGAACAGTTCGTTAAGTATGGTGTACCCCAAGGTTCGGTGTTAGGACTTATTTTGTTTCTAATTCATATAGATGACCTCACTAGGAATATCGATCCAAAAGATGCAGTTCAGTTTGCAGATGACACAAGTGTTATATTCACCTCCCCGGACATTGAAAATTCAGAATTAACAGCAAATAAAACCATGAGTAAGTTGAAAAACTGGTTTGACGCAAATAATTTAATCTTGAATGAGAAAAAAAAAGTGTGTTTGAATTTTTGTCTATCTCATTCTGCTAACAAAAACCGTATTCAAGTAAACATAAGTGAAAAAGATCTAAAAAATGTAAATGAAACCAAATTCTTGGGATTTTGGGTACAACAGAACATGAAATGGGATGCGAATGCAGGCTTTCCCGGCGAATAAATGACAACAAATCTTCTAGGATTTGCAGCCGGATTTTATTATAAAGCGACAAGCTTTCGGCTACTAGCTCAGTAGCCATCTTCAGGTCGATTATGTATGGGTTATCTTGCCTTGATGGATACCAGGCGTTTACTGGTGTCGCTTAGCAACCTCATGAAGCTCGAAGTCCCGCTTCACTGTGATTGGTCGAGGCGGCGGTCACCCATCCAAATGTTCACCACGCTGACCGTTGCTTAGATGTGGCGGTCACCCATCCAAGTTAACTGCCGGAATCTAGCTGTTGTGGCACGCAACCAATAGGTACCACAGTTAGGAAGTCGTCGAGTCCCCGCCCTGATTGGTCGATTGGGTCCCTCTCACTTGGCTGTCCACACTCCACCGGATCGCTGGCAACCAGGGAATGTGGCCGCAAAGTATAGATAACCCTGGTTTCCAAGCGTTGCTCAGCAAATAACCCATGTCACGGTTAACCAGGTTGTTATGTAACCGTATTTCTATTGCTTCTTTAAACACGGACTCCCAAAAGAACGAACATTTTGTCAGCACCTTCACATTGTCAAAATCCATTCTGTGACCATTTTCAATTACATGTTGGGCAACAGCAGATTTATCCATCTGAAAAAGCCGAATATAGCGTTGATGTTCCGCCACACGGGCCTTGATTGTGCGTACGGTCTGTCCAATGTAAGATTTCCCACATTCACACTGTATACTATACACCCCAGGCGTCTTCAGCCCCAAGTCGTCCTTCACAGAGCATAACTGGTCACGTATTTTGGCAGGAGGACAAAATGTGCTCTTAATACCATGTCGACCTAGTATCCTGCCTATTCTCCCGGATATGTTACCAGCAAATTGGATAAATGCCATATCTTTATACCGTTCTTTAGGTTCCATTGCCTGTTTGTTTGGCGTTTTTTGTAGTGCCCTTTCTATTTGTCGGTTACAATATCCATTTCTCCTGAATGTAATACGGAGATGTTCCAGTTCCGTCGGCAGACTGTCAACATCAGAGATTTCTTTCGCTTTATACACCAGTGTATACAATACCGCATTTTTCTGAGCCGGGTGGTGGAAGCTTTCGGCACGTAAGTAACGATCTGTATGAGTAGGTTTTCTATACACACTATGAGAAAGAGTCCCATCTGGTTTTCGCCGAATGAGAATGTCCAAAAAAGGCAAGCTACCATTCTCTTCCAGTTCCATCGTGAAACGTATGTTTGGGTGAATCCCATTGAGATGGTCCAGAAATTCGTGTAGACAGCTGATCCCATGGGCCAAACTACAAATGTATCATCCACATAACGGAAGAAACATCCCGGCTTAAGAACAGACCTTTCTATTGCTATATTCTCAAAATGTTCCATAAATAGATCGGCCACAACAGGAGACAATGGTGACCCCATTGCCACACCATCCGTCTGTTCATAGAAATCTCCGCCGTAGGTAAAGTAAGTGGAGTAGTTAAAGTAAGTGGATGATCTTTTTGAGCTGGTCCTTACATACATTTACTTTACCTACGGCGGAGATTTCCATGAACAGACGGATGGTGTGGCAATGGGGTCACCATTGTCTCCTGTTGTGGCCGATCTATTTATGGAACATTTTGAGAATATAGCAATAGAAATGTCTGTTCTTAAGCCGGCATGTTTCTTCCGTTATGTGGATGATACATTTGTAGTTTGGCCCATGGGATCAGCAGTCTACACGAATTTCTGGACCATCTCAATGGGATTCACCCAAACCTACATTTCACGATGGAACTGGAAGAGAATGGTAGCTTGCCTTTTTTGGACATTCTCATTCGGCGAAAACCAGATGGGACTCTTTCTCTTAGTGTGTATAGAAAACCTACTCATACAGATCGTTACTTACGTGCCAAAAGCTTCCACCACCCGGCTCAGAAAAATGCGGTATTGTACACACTGGTGTATAAAGCGAAAGAAATCTCTGATGTTGACAGTCTGCCGACGGAACTGGAACATCTCTGTATTACATTCAGGAGAAATGGATATTGTAACTGACAAATTGAAAGGGCACTACAAAAAACGCCAAACAAACAGGCAATGGAACCTAAAGAACGGTATAAAGGTCTGGCATTTATCCCATTTGCTGGTAACATATCCGGGAGAATAGGCAGGATACTAGGTCGACATGGTATTAAGAGCATATTTTGTCCTCCTGCCAAAATACGTGACCTGTTACGTTCTGTGAAGGACGACTTGGGGCTGAAGACGCCTGGGGTGTATAGTATACAGTGTGAATGTGGGAAATCTTACATTGGACAGACCGTACGCACAATCAAGGCCCGTGTGGCGGAACATCAACGCTATATTCAGCTTTTTCAGATGGATAAATCTGCTGTTGCCCAGCATGTAATTGAAAATGGTCACAGAATGGATTTTGACAATGTGAAGGTGCTGAAAAAATGTTCATTATTTTGGGAGTCCGTGGTTAAAGAAGCAATAAAAATACGGTTACATAACAACCTGGTTAACCGTGACATGGGTTATTTGCTGAGCAACGCTTGGAAACGAGGGTTATCTATACTTTGCGATCCACTTTCCCTGGTTGCCGGTGATCCGGTGGAGTGTGGACAGCCAAGTGAGAGGGACCCAATCGACCAATCAGCTTGGGGACTCGATGACTTCCTAACTGTGGTACCTATTGGTTGCGTGCCACAACAGCTAGATTCCGGCAGTTAAGCAATGCTGAGCGTGGTGAGCACTTGGATGGGTGACTGCCACCTCGACCAATCACAGTGAAGCGGGACTGCGAGCATCATGATGTTGCTAAGCGACACCAGTAAACGCATTGTATCCATCAAGACAAGATCGCCCATACATAATCGACCTGAAGATTGCTACTGAGCTAGTAGCTGAAAGCTTGTCACTTTATAATAAAATCCGGCTGCAAACCCTAGAAGATTTGTTGTCATGAAATGGGATTTTCGCATAAGCAAATTAGCTAAAAGACTGTCTACAGCAGTGTTTCCCAACCTTTTTTGGGTCATGTCCCACTTTCAACATTTTTTTGCCCCCCATACATAATTTTTAATAAATAAATTATTTGTTATTAAAGAAACTGATATAGGATGGTTTTTGAAAGAAAACACTTTAATATTATCATAAAACACAGTAAGTAAAATTAAAAAACATATAATGAAATACTAAAATTCAAATGATTTATAATAAACATTTATTATGGTAATTTAGTATGATCCTTTTAAGAATTTGCTTTTTTGCTAGGTCAATTTCTAAATTGCCCCCCTAAAAAAACCAAATTGCCCCCCTGTGGGGCGTGGGCCCCACGTTGGGAAACACTGGTCTACAGTGTGCTACGGACTTAGAATTCTTAGGGATACCACTAGTATTAGTACAGTAATGCAAGTATACTATGCTCATTTCCACTCACTGGTCAGATATGGAATTATTTTCTGGGGTAGCTCATCACAAAGCGCTGAAATACTGTATTTAGGATGCAAAAAAGAGCAGTGAGAACTATATGTCGCCTAAAAAGTCTAGAATCGTGTAGAACACATTTTATAAATCTCGCCATTATAAATGTACTATAAATTGACTAAATGGATCAATAAAAAATCTGATCTAATCTAATCATGTATATTAAGCTTTGAATACGCGTAAGGAAAGTAGATTGTGACTTTTTCATTATTGGAGCTATCACTAGTTTCATCAACCACAACTTAGTAGTAGAATGCACTTTGTACTGCCTTGATTATTTTATACTGTACTTCGTCACTCAAAACTATTCACAGTTCGTTTGCAATATCTCTTGACAACCACCTATATCTGCTGCGATGGAGCCACAGGTTTAACCGGTAAATATCCCATGATCGCAGCTTCGCCAATTTAAATGTTTGATCTGGTGGCATCTTATGGCCAGGCCTACGGTCATTTAAAAATGAGGAGTTGAAAACATTTTTAAGAGGGCTGTTCTAGCTGTTTCTATATCCTGAAGTTTTCTTTTTGATAACATGCAGTGTAGTACATTGATACTATGTTTTGAATTGATTTATGCAATACACAAAAGCAACGAACGTCAGACTTTTCGTGTTATTTAAAGCCTGTCTAAAGCTTTATTCCATGATGAAAAAACCACTTTGAGTGAATGCCTTAATGGACTCATCAACCCTTGAAGATTTTTTTGGTGCTGAAATGCCACTAGAAATGGTTTCTTTACAAATTTGGCAAAACATTTTGTTCATATTTGCATCATATGCCACGGAAAAACTGTCTATCACTTTTTTTTTAAAAAAAAATTGCGCCTTCTCTTCAACTGAATTTTCAAAAATAAAATTTTCTGGTTGGATTTGTTGGTATGTACTAAACCTAAAAGAGCTGCTAGTGGAGAGTTCTTGTTTGGTCACCTTATGATTTTATTCATCGAAACTAATAATTTTCCGAAATATAGGCATACACAGTAACAAAATGCACAGCAGGCTCTCACAGCAAATGCTTTATTTTCCCTCTCGACTCACAACGTGTGATCAGCGGCGGAGTAAGGCACGACGTATGGCGGGCTGGACGAATTGCTTGGCTTGCTTTTGTGAGTGCTCAACGCAAATCTCACCTACACTTACTTACCACACACTAAATGTTGTTAAGTATGATCTAACGCCATGTTTATATTCTCCATGGGCATGCTCGTATTGTAAGGAAACACGATCATGGCAATACGGCATTGCTCAAAGTCAAATACTTGTTGGTGCGAAAGTTCATGGGTGCTCCGCACCCACTATTTATTTACCTCTCGTGGTTGCTGAAGCCCCCCGAGCACCCACAGAGTCGACGCCCCGGTAATTTACTTGAAATATTGTCCTACCTGGATGAATTTTTAGGTTTCAATTATTTAACGAGTTTATTTCTGAGGCGGTTACTGGTGGCAATTGCATTTGCACAAATCTATTGGGAAAGAAGCCTTAGCACAATATGTGGGGATTGCTTTTCTGTGTCTACTTTTTCTACAACTCAAGTAAAATGTTTGTTAAATATTTCACAGACTTCGCTATTTCACTATGCACAAATTTTCCTGTTTCAGTTTACATTGTTCTATACAGTTTTCATTGTTTTGCCTGAATTCTTTTACTTTTTCTGATATATACCAGTTCTTGGCCTTTCTTATTACATTTCTTAGTATCTTAGAAGAAAGTTTATAATGAGCTTTCAGTGTATAGTTATATGATTCTTTTACTTTTATTACTAGATACACATATTCATTAAGCTCCCAGTCCATCATAAATATCTTCCAGATGATACAATACAATACATTCATTTTCCATTGATCCCAATATAAGAGACTAGCTCTGTGGGATCTGGAAAGTTGTCAATTTACAGATAAACAGTTGCATAACAAAATAATAAGTACACCAGTAGATGTACAGTCAGAGCATACATGGTACATTAACAATTCAATTACAAAATAATACATACACCAGAAGATGTAGAGTCATAGCATACATGGTACATTAAAAAATTTCCATAACAAAATAATACATACACCACAAGTTGTACAGTCATAACATACATGGTACTGTAAACAATTGCGTAACAAACTAAATACATACACCAGGAGATGTCAGTCATATAAGAAATGGTAAATTAATTATGTAAACTACATTTACACAAGCTACTGGCAGTTATTTTTTAGATACCTTAGAAATAAATTCCTCGACAGAGTAGAAGGAGTTGTCAATTAAAAATTCTTTCAATTTTTTCCTGAATTTATTCTTATCATCTGCTAGACATTTAATATGTGTTGGGAGCTTATTGAAGATATGTTTCCCTGAATATCGGACAACTTTTTGAACCAATGACAGTGACTTGTAAATCTTGTGAAGATCATTTTTACTTCTAGTGCAATAATTGTGTATTTTACTATTTATTTCAAACAAAGTATAATTTGTGACTACAAAGGACATTAATGTGTATATATACTCAGGCACTAATGTTAAAATCCCTAACTTCTTGAACAGCTCTCTATATGAAATTTTATTGCTAACCCCACACATAATTCTTATTACACGCTTTTGGGCTATGAACACTTTGTCTCTATGGGTAGAATTGCCCCAGAATATTATTCCATATGATAATAAGGAGTGCCGAATTATAGATGAGCAATCCCAGGTTGATTAGGTTCTATTAGACTTTAAAAAAGCTTTCGACACTGTGTCTCACACTAGGTTACTTAGGAAACTTCGCGGTTACGGCATATCTAGACAAATACGACTGGGTTGCAGACTTCCTGAAGGGCAGAACACAGTGTGTAGTTCTCGATGGTGAGCGTTCATCACTTACTGAAGTGGGGTCTGGAATTCCCCAGGGAAGCGTGTTAGGGCCACTGTTGTTTCTCATATACATCAATGATCTATGCGACATAATAGGGGGGATGAAAAGATTATTTGCCGATGATGCTATAATTTATCGCGAAATCAAAACCCAGGACGACTGCGCTTTGTTACAAGACGATATTATGAAAATAATTGCATGGTGTAAAGATTGGCAGTTGGAGTTAAACGCTAAAAAGTGCCAAGTCATGCGTGTAAGTAAAAAGGTGACACCATTTAACTATGAATATACGATTAATGGCAATGTCCTTATAATGGTAGATTCCGCTAAATACCTAGGGGTAACAATTCGTAATAATTTGTCGTGGAATGAGCATATCGAGAATGTAATGGGAACAGCAAATCTTATGCTCCGATTTCTAGGTCGTAATTTAAATCAATGCACTCAGGAAGTTAAATCGCTTGTATGCAAGTCACTAGTGCGTCCTCACTTAGAGTATTGTTGTTCTGTATGGGGTCCCCATCAAAAGGGGTTAATGGAGACTTTAGAGAAGGTCCAAAGAAGAGCCGCCCGTAAGTGCGATGTTGAAGGAGTTAGGTTGGGAAGACCTGGAACACCAAAGGCATTGCTCTCAACGGAAGCTAATTGAAAAATTCACGACAGATGTATTTCGGAATGACAGTCAGCAAATATTGCTAGCAGCAACATTCATATCTCGAAATGACCGTGAAAATAAGATAAGAGAAATCAGGGCCAGAACCGATTCATTTCTGTACTCATTTTTCCCACGAGCGATTAGGGAATGGAATAGAAAGGATTTACAGGGCGAGTAAACTTAAAATCCAACAGGAGTAGCTTTCGAAAAGCACTCCAGCCATCCTGATCTGGGTTTTCTATGGTTTTCCCAGATCACTCCACGTGAATGCGAGGATGGTTCCTCACAATAGCCCATGGGCACCTCCTGCCATATCCCTTATAACCCTTCCAAACCATAACCCTTTTCGATAGGTGCAATGCACCCTCCGCCACACACTTTTAGTGAATCGCGGAGTAATAATAATAATAATAATAATAAGGAGTGAAAATAAGCAAAATAAACTAGCTGCCTCATTCGGAGATCACCCACAGCTGAAATTGTACAAATTGCAAACGTGGCTGCACCCAATTGCTTTAGTCAGAAACATATACTTTCCAATTTAAATTATGATCAATATACAAACCTAGAAATTTCACACTCTCTATCTCTTGAATGGACTGGCCTGCAAATTTTATTTCTATATCTGGTGTTAATCTGTGAAATGTACTGAATTGCATATACTGAGTTTTATCAAAGTTTAAAGACAAGCCATTAGCTGTAAACCATTTATTAATCAGTTCAAAGACATAATTTGAAATATATTCTGTAGATAAATCTGGAGTGTTTTTAATTCCTATGTTTGTGTCATCTGCAAATTGGACAAATTTTGAGTTTTTAGATGAAACACAGGGTAGATCATTTATATATATTAAAAACAATAGTGGCCCCAATATAGAACGCTGAGGTACTCCACATCTGATTAATTTCCACTCAGAAAACAGTGGACATCTTAAGGCAGCCTTAAAATTCTCCATTAACACTTTCTGTTTTCTATTTAGAAGTTAAGAACTAAGCCATTTATTAACAATGCCATCTATACCGTAATACTTTAGTTTCTGTATCAGAATTCTATGATTTACATAGTCAAATGATTTTGATAAGTAACAAAAAATTCCCCCAGGAATTAATTTATCATTTATTCCTTCTAAAATATTGTCAGTGAATCCAAATATAGCTTGTTCTGTTGAAAACTGAATTGTGATTTACTTAGAATATTATTATTATCAAGGTATTCATAATCTCTATTGTACATTGCTTTCTCAAAAACTTTGTAGAAGGCTGTTAGTAATGAAATTGGTCGGTAATTCGATACGGCTGCCTAATCTCCCTTTTTATAGAGTGGTTTAACTACAGCATACTTAAGCCTTTCTGGAAAAGTGCCCTCAAGTAAAGATATATTAAACAGATAACTTAGTATATTACTTAATTCTGTGGAGCACAATTTAATTAATCTACTGGAAATCCCATCATAACCACTTGAGTATTTGCTCTTAAGGGATCTGATAATTTTTCTTATTTCTTCTGGAGTAGCTAATTTTACAGACATAGAGTTAAATTTTTCTTGGAAGCCTGTTTTGACAAAATCCATACTGTGTGTCACTGAGCTATTAGCAGTCAATTTATCAGAAACAGATAAAAAAAGTGTTTATTCAATATATCAGCAATTGAAAAATTAAATTCTACTGAATTTTCTTTGATAAAAATACCATTACTTGTTTGATTACTTTTTCCTATTTCCTTTTTTTCGATGTCCCATATTGTCTTAATTTTATTTTCAGAATCATGAATTTTATGTTTGTAGTACATACTTTTAGATTCTTTAATAACCTTTTTCAGTATTTTGCTGTACCTTATTGTTTGTAATGTGTTTTAACATTAGCTTTCTCACTGTTCCTAGAGGCAATATACAACTTCCTTTTATTAATGCATGATGTTTTAATGCCAATAGTTATCCAAGGTTTTTCTTCTTTTCGAGAAACATGACACTTTTTCAAGGGGAAGGAAAACTTTCAAAGTAATTTAATACAATGCTACTAAAAATTTATTTTTCATCCATACCTTGAGCACTGTAAACCTTTTCCCAGTTTGTGGTAGTGAGGCACTTTTTAAAACAAGTAACTGACTCATCATTTATTACTCGCTGAAGTTTAAAAACAATACTCTTAGTGCTAGTTCCTATTGAAGTGTTGATGGTTAATAACTGGGCATTGTGATCCGAAAGTCCATTGATGGATTTGATGAGATTAAATTCGGGAAAAAAATTTAAAAAAATTAATTGACAACCCCTTCTACAACAGTGAATAATTTGTTTCTGAGGTAACTAAAAAATAATTGCCAGTAGTTTGTGTAAATATAGTTGACGTAATTAATTGGGAGTAGTTTATATCTTGATACACATCACTAACATGGTGCTTATGAAAGCGATTTATTATCATTATTATTATTACTTTCGTATGTCCCCATAATGGAGAATGATAAGCAATCCTGACTGGACGTGTTCAGTTCTTCTTTGGGATGTTCTTCTTGTTGGACCAATATTTTTTCATTCTTTCACTGACGGTTTTCTTTTCTTCAGCAGTCCAGATGGGAATAGATTTTTCCTTTTTTTCTCTCTGAAATAACTTCCCATGAGTTCACTTCCTTATTAAAAATATCTCGGTCTGTGACGTCTCCCTTACCAATGCCAGCAGACTTCAGGTCTTTCTCCACCTCCTTCATCCATGTTTTACTGTTTGTGTGTATTCTAAAATTTGTTTAGAGATTCTTTTCTTCCGACGTCTACTCAGATGTCCATAAAATTTCAGTTTTTTTTTTTCTTCATGTCTGATTCTATGTTTGATATTTTCTCCGTAGTTTCTTTAGTTTGAAGTCAATACTGTCCATCTTCATTCACTTTGGGTTCCAGAATTTTTCTTTTATTTTTATTTTCTTCTTTCTTGATCTGTTCTATTGCTTTTTTGTGTTCATTGCTAATGTTTCACTTGTGTATGTAACTGCTGTTTTAATTACTGTGTTATAATGTCTTATCTTGGTGTTGTTTGTAATACACTTTTTGTAGTAAATATTTTTTACTAACCCCATTGCTTTCTTCATTTTCTGTACTCTTGCTTCCTGTGCTTTTCCTTCTAGTCCTGTTGGTTCTATGATTTCACCTAGTTACTGTATTTCAACGGTTTTACCCTGTTGATTTCACCATATTTTGTCCTTAGTTTATGCGTTTCTATTTTGTTCCCTATGAATTCAGCTTTTTGAAACGAAATTTGTAATCCTGTTTTTTCTGCACAATCCTTGAGGACTTCTATTTGCCTGATGGCCACTTCTTCTTTGTCTGTGATGATTGCTAGGTCATCATCAAATGCCAGATATGGTATGTATAGTACTTTTGTTCCGATTTTTATGGGTGCCAACAAGTTTTCTGCTTTCAGCTGTTTTTCCCATTCTGTCATTACTTTATCTAGTACAATGTTGAAGAGTAGAGATGGACAATCCATCTCCCTTTCTTACTCCTGTTCTAATTTCGAATGGTTCAGATATTTCACCCATGAATTTAACTTTGGATGTGGTTTCGGTGACTGTCTTGTAAGACCATTTTTACGCTTTCTTTTATAATTAACTGTAAATTGATACTCATGAAAACATGTCCTCTCAAAGACACAATGTTAGAAGCAAACTAATTTAATTTTGTGCTGTCGTTCACCAGATGATGAAACCAAAGCCATCCTAAGCAGCAATTATGAGAACAATTAATAAAGGTCATTAAATTCATTAATAAGAATAATTACGTCCATAATAAGTTTAATAAAGCACGTTAACACTTGTGAACGGTTTGGCCACCATCAAATTTCAAAGTAAAGGCTAATCGAAACTTCGTATCTGAAAGATTACAGAGTTCTTGAGACAAAAGGAAAATTGTAATTCATATCTCCTTCCGGATAAATCATCCACTATCACAACTTGATGATCAATGTTCGTTTAAATACTGTCCAAACTTCACTTTTACAATCACAGTTCCTGTTGATCCTGTTGATGACATGAAGTTCTTCTTAAACACAGTTACACTTATGAAACTACATCATACAGTAAGATAAATGCCTTCACTATGTGAGCCGCACTCCACGATCTGCGTTTTGCGACAATTCGCATATGACTGACTTAGGAAAATGTATCTCTCCACTCCAGACACACTACTTCATAGCCAGCGGAAGGCAGGGCTGGCGATAGGAATTTCGGGCCCGGGGTAAAATGGAGACCTTTTATTTTAAGGTCAACACACTGGCCGGGCGACAATGGCGGATTTCTTGGTTCCGAAGCTGGGGGCCACTGCAGCCGGTGTTCGGGACCCCCCGTCAGCCGGCGGGCCCTGGTACATTTGACCCACTTACACTCCCCTAACGCTGGCCCTGGCGGAAGGTAACTGTAATGTTACATTCCCCAACTACCAAATTTGATAATTGTTCAGTTTTTGGTTTTCATAAAAAATAAAAACCGAAGAATTATCATTAAAAAGGAAAAAACAGAAAATTTCACCTCTCAATTCTATGCTAAACTACAAAGTTATAATCTCTAGGGTAGTCAACCGACTAAACTAAATAACATAGAACCACTGAGCATACAACTTGAAGAAAAAAGTACACAAACAAAATCAGAGAATACATAAAGAAATACAAGAACGAACACATAAAATTGGCATAGTTTTGTAGTCACAGTTCTCAAACAGACTGTCAGCTCACAAGACAATACACCTGGAGAAAAAAATGTATACAACATGAAAAATAATATTATCGTTTTCACCGCAGGCTCTATGGGTGGAGTCCTTGGCTGCAATACATGGTAGAGGTCAGTCACCTCTATACGACTTTTCTGTTGTAGCACTCAGGGGCGGCGTTTCGTGTTCGGTTCGGGTGGGTAGTCAGGCAGTTAATGGAGGGGGAGGGGGGATTCAATTGAAGATGCTATTTGGCTACATTACCTAAAATAATAATAGTGATAACTATACAAACCAATTCATCAGAGAAATTCATTGCGATAAAAACTAAAAAATGAATTTAAAGACATAATTTATTCAATATAAATTTAGTTTTATACAAAAATTGTATTTTTAATTTACTATTCAGTATTAATTGGGCAATTCAAAAATTGTACTGCTTGAAAATGAACCGTTTCAACAATTTTCCCAAATCTTGTTCGTCTGTCAGATTACCATATACATATAAAATTGCGATATTATTTTTTCTGTCTTGGGTAAGTCTTGAATTGGTGTAAGACGAATACTTCGTTCATTCGAACAGGACGACCCAGTAATCGTGACGAGTAGTAGAACGAAGTGCACAAACTCTGGTATGAGTCTTCTAGTCTGTTTGTACTTTTGTGAAAAATCTACAACCCATCTTTTTTTTTTGTTTTTTTTGTTTTGTTTTTTTTGCCTTCACATCTTGCTTGGTAAAAATCATGGTTGTAGAAATTTACTATTCTTTCAGTATTTATGGGCTGTCCCAAAGCGAATCATTCTAACAATTTTAAGAAGTGGACGGAATCGTTGTGGAATCGACTCTAGCGATAAGAGTACTTGATAATAAACTTCAATATAAGATTTACGAAAAAAATATCTTGATTTGTTTCGAATTGGAGATTTTCGCTTCTATATTGGTCGAGGTAATGAGAATTTTACGCTGATGTGGGAGTTGTGGTTCGTTGATTTCAAAGTTAGTACCTGACTGCACAGTGCACACTTTTCCGCCAGATCGTTTCGAATTTTGTATCTCGAACACAGTACAAAACGTCAATGGTTGCTTCTACCTTCTCATGTGATCCAATAACATATAGATTCGATTTCTGTAAATCTACATTCAAAATTTCGTAGCGATTAAAAATTTCAATCGTCATCGTTGAATAGAAAATACATTTAAACGATTCCATGTAGGAGTAAAATTCAGAAGCTTTAGCAGCAACAGCGCTATCTACTTTTCTGCTTCAGAATGATCGATTAAAAATTATATTCGCTTGTGATGATTTTCTCATTAACCATCTGTAAAAAAAATCTATTGATATTCTTACAAACACAATGTAAAAAATTGGATTTAATTTGTAATCTTTAGAAATAACTTGCTGGACAATAATCTGCAAAAAAAAAAGCCAATCATCATTAGTTCCTTTTTATATTCCGATTTGTAGTTACTTAAACTGTGCAAGACGTTTCGGCGAATCTCGCAAGAAGTTTGCCAAATCTTTTATAGTTCATATGAATCTTCTTGCTGTTATAACACTCTCGTACAGCAAGACTGAGATTATGGGCACAACGATGCACAAATAAAGCTCGAGGCTCATCATTACGTATTCGTGACTGAAATCCTGTTATTTTTCCAGAAACATTAAAAGCCTCATCGTAGCCTTTTGAGAGCGCCAACTTGTGCTTGGCGAAAATATCAATGACAGGATAAAATATGGTTTCTGCTTTGGTGTTCGCAATCCAATAAAATGTTCACTTGAAATCTTCCGAAACGATTCTCAGGCAAGATGATCCTATTTATTCCATGATTACAGACATTAGTAGCCATCAAATCAAGAATTTCATTCTGACAGACATTATGAAGCCATTTGTAACCATCTCATTGCAGCCACGATTTTAGATTAGTCACATCTTCAGCTAGAGCTTTAAAACTGCCATGAATTTTGAATTTTCATCACCGCTGGCTCCTCTCACAGAAAACCTTGTCTCGCCAAGGTCTGAATATTTTCGACAACACTTACCGTTATCGAACGTTTGTTTTGAAAGAGCCGTTGATATCGATTGTGCCACGTTGATATTATCAACGTTTTTTAATGCTTCGGCGTAATTGGTATGAAGAGAACTAGTGCCGTGATAGTTTAACTGCTAATACGTATTTTGTTGCCAGTAGTGTGTCTGAAATGAAACCAAGTCCGATGTAGAGAAAAAATTTATCCTATGGTAAAGTATATGCTATGTGGAAAAGAATTTCTGCCATTCTAACATTGCTTTATAGAGTCATTTGAAATGTATGCTTTCAGAAGAGTCTGAAGATTGAGAGAAAATTAAGTAGTAGGAACAAGAAAGAAAATATCAACGTCAGTTTGTTCCAGTGGTTGAAGGAAATACGACTTCAATCAAAAGAAGAGCCTCAAATGTTCAGTGAAGCAGCCTTAATTTGTGGTGAAAAAAGAAGCAATTTGAAATAAGAAAAGGCTGCTAAGCTTTTGTTTTTATAATTTAACATTCAATTTTCGTTACAGTAATTAGAAAACTACTGCCTGATTGATTTGATTATTAAAATAAACATTCTTGACATTTTTATTAAATAGAAGTATCTAGGAAGTAAATTAAGAGCAGTGACACCAGTTTACATTTTTATACAACATTTTCATACAACTTCTGCTTCTGTTTCCGCTTCCATGTTCTCTAGAACATATTCATTACCTATATACACGTGTACATAGTGAAGAACAAAAATAAAACTGTCAGCTGACTGAACAAGGCCATCTTTTAGTTCCAGTGGACCTACGTCTAAGGGCGATGCAAATTTATCCCCCACGTGCTGCTGTCTTCTTGCATTATTTACACTTGATTCATTTCTCCTTTACAGCTTGAATACGAATTCGTCCATATGAACTTTTCTGTCGATAATACACATTGATTTAGCGCGTTCGGAATTTACTAAGGCGGCTTTCATGCATAACGGTTTTGGATGTAGCTACGACATTTTACCGAAGCATTCTTGCTTTCACGCAGAACGACTGTTTGCTGTCCATGGAGCTCAGTAAGCGATAGCTTGGTTGGTTATTTGTATCTTTTGAAACATCAAAGGAATTTTGCGCTTCTCTCATGGCGTTGTTGTGGATACATAGCACATTTTACACGCTTCGCTTTTTGAATAATGAAACTAATATGCTTAGCTGGTCTGGTCTCTCATTCTTCCTCTTATTTCTTTCCTCTATGCACCCTCAGTCGCTCTCGGATTCCGGGTGGGTAGAATACCCACCCGGAATTTCCCGGGTGGGTACTGCTACCCACCCCACATTATCCGCCGGCCCTGGTAGCACTTCACACACTACACCGCACTACACAAAGCCTACTGTTGCTGCTTCTACTTAATTTTTGGCATTTCTCAGGCAGGGTAGAGCATTGGAAATGCGGATTTATTTTGCTGGCCTTAGCTGGAAAAATCAAGGATTTATTCGACGCAGAGACTAAGCAATAGGGATACGCCAAATAAGTAAAGATTAGGAAAAGAAAGTCTTCATCTTTAGTCTGCTAATTCTTCCAGTACCCGTTTGTAGAGTTTAAGGGAAGTCACGTTGAAAATACCTCTGACATTTTGATCAACAGGGTATACTAGTACATAGGAATTTTCCCTAGGGCAGCTAGAAATCATATACGGGCCTTCATACAAATATTTAAACTTCCGAATTTCTTTATTTAAACTAGAGGATTTATAATGAGTCTGTGCCAGTACCAGATTGCCTGGCTTGTAATCAGTTGCCTTCCCTCTTTGGTCATGCTGCTTCTTTCTTCTCTGAGCTCCCTTCTTCATCTGCCATTGAACTATCTTAATCAGCTCTTCGCGGTTCACTGGAATATTGGTAGGAAAACCTGCGAATTCAGTTACTATACAGAAGGCCTTCTCTTCGAACATGACTTCATGTGGTACTACCGAAGTAGAGTCATGTGGTAAGTTATTACAAGGTAAGTACATGTTTTAAGGGTTCAACTTCAAGGCCCCATCTCTGATGGTTGTCTGTGCAGTAACATCTGAACCATCATCCTATTTCTCTTATTACTCGCTCAGAAACATTACTTTGGGGGTGATATAAGGAAGTTCGCACTACTTCGATCCCAGCTTGTTCCAGCCGCTCGGTCCACTTACTGCTACAAAATTGAAGTGCGTTATCCGAGACGATCCTCCTAGGTTTTCCGAAATTCGGTACGAAATCGTCTAAAATTTTAGTGGCTATCACTTTATCTGTAGCTCTCTTCAACGGTTATAACCTGACAAATTTTGAAAAAACATCAACTACTACCAGTATCTGCGTAGATTTAGGCAGTGGGCCATACACATCAACTGCGACTAGCTCCAACACATTTTCAAGTAAGATGCACTTAATTTTTACTCTCCTCAACACATTATCAACCTTCGTTCTCTTGCATAAGTCACATGTGGACAGTAGTTTCGCTACCCTTCTCGCCATATTAAAAAAATAACAGAGTTCCTTGATAATTCGATGGCATTTACCAGGCCTAAAGTGACCGTAACTCAAATGATGATGGGTAATCATGACGTTCACATACTTTTCTGGCATCCACACTTTCCAATCCTTACTTATGTCCGAATTCCGCCGAAAAACTATGTCCCTATGAACACAATAATATTTTGACAATTTTCCCTGGTAGTTGGGTTTTAGAATTTCGTCCTTTATTGCCTTAATAACTTCGTCCTGTTCCTGTAAGGTCTTCATATTTTTTAGTAATCTTACAACTTATCTTCTCCTGTCACCCCATGAATATAAGGAAGGTGTGCTTCTTGTGCTGGCTAAATATCATTCTTTCCTTCCACCAAACAACAGGTAAACGTGAGAGGCAATCTGCTATGAGATTTTCCACACCAGGCCGATATCTAATTTCAGTCTCAAATTCCTGCATCAGTAAAGCCCACCGGATCAGCCTCCTGTGTACCAACCTGCAGTTCATCAAATAAGACAAGGCCTTATGATCTGTGTATATCACGGTTTTCCATCCTAAAAATAGCGCTCGAAACTTCTGGAAACTCCATATAATAGCAAGGGTCTCCTTTTCGGTGGTGTTATATGACAGTTCGTTTTGATTCAACATTCTACTGGCGAATGCAATGGTCCTCCGCTCAATTTTCCCTCCAACATTTGCTTCTTGAAAAACTTGTGCACCAAGACCGTAGTGGGAACCATCAGTGGCCACACATATATCTAGGTTCCAATCATGGTGTGCTAACATAATTTTCTGTGAAAGTTCCAGTTTTATTCTGTTAAAATCTTTTTCGCAACTTTCTGTCCAATTCCAAGGTGTCCTAGCTTTCCCAAGATCTCTGAGGGAGACACTATTCAGTGCCTGTCCGGGTCTGAATTTCCTGTAATACCCGCAAAGTCCAAGAAAACTTTTTAGCTGTGTCTTAATAGTTGGTCTAGGAAATTTATTGATCGCTTCTACTTTCTTATTTTCAACTGTTATTCCTTCAGGCAGAATCCCATGTCCCAAGAAACTTAATCTTTTCCTCAAAAATACACATTTCTTGAACTTTAATGTCATCCCTCCCTTTTTCAAAGCAGTAAGTACTTTTCGTAGTGTCTCAAGATGTTCTTCTAAAGTTCGTGAAGCAATGCTGATATCATCGACGTAGGTGTGGATTTGTCTCTCAATGGCCTTCCTAACACCTGAGCTAGGGCTCTTATAAAATTAGCTACAGCGTTATTTAGCCCGAAAGGTAACACACGAAAATGATAACATTTTCCTTCAAAACGGAAAGCTGTATACTTTCTCGAAGCTTCATCGAAGGGTACTTGCCAATAGGATGCTGTTAAGTCCAAGGAACTCACGTATTTGACACCATGAAATTTTTGTAGGATATCATCGACTGGTAATGGATGGTCTCTTTCAGTAATCAAGATTTTATTAAGCGCCCTTGCGTCCAGAACTAGGCTTATGGACTTATCAGCTTTGGTTACTGCTACCAATGGGTTTACAAATGCACTATTTGACCGTTCGATCACACCCCATTCTAACATACGATCTATCTCCTCCTGTACCTTGATTTTCAGCGCAAACGGAATAGGATAAGGTTTAGCAGCAAATATTGTATCCTCCTTGACTTTAAAGTGGCACTGATATCCCTTCATTAAAACAGGTTTATCAGAAAATATTTCTTGAAACTGATTAATAATTTCCTGCAACCCCACTTGTGCTTCTTCTTCACACTCGAGCTGTTGTTTCGAATACATTAAATCCTAACTGTCCTTTTCGACCAATAATTTTGATACCTGCACTTCTTCTTCGCTAAGCTCATCATAGCATATAAACTCCTTCACCTCTCCTCTTGAAATGACTCTAACTTGAACCGCTTCCTCTCCTTCTTCACAAATTTTTGTCTCATAATTTATATTCACTCTTTTCCCTTCAGTAATAAATTGCAGATTATTTTCTTCCCATTCCAATTTCACCATTTTCTCCGCAAACCAGTCTAATCCCAGAATTAAATCAACTGTTAATTTAGGGATAACAAATGCTTTTATTTCGATCATGTGTCCTCGAATCTCTCCATCTACCCGAATTTGCTGTGTAATTTTCTTAATTTTACCACCATTCGCCACGGTATTTATTTTATTTATTTATTTATTTATCAATCTTGTTTCATGGATCCCTGCTGAGGAAATACCTCTGGGATGTGAAACATGTCATTGTTGATACATATACACATAATATGAGTCATATCATAGTAAATATATACATATTTTACAAATACAAGAATAATAATAAACATACATTTTTGCAACTGAGTTTTGCAAACGTCATAATGAGTACAATTAATTATTTTCTTCAAATTCTTGAATGGAGTAGAAGGAGTTGCCAATAAGATAATCTCTAAGTTTTTGTTTGAATACATCTTTATTATCTGAAAGCTGTTTTATACGATTAGGTAGTTTATTAAACAGATGTATCCCAGAATAATTAACTCCTCTTTGTACTAATGACAGAGATGTTTGTGTTTTATGCAAGTTATTTCTGTTTCTTGTATTGAAACTGTGTACCTGTGAATTAGGTGTAAACAGGTTAAAATTTTCTATGACAAAGCTCATGAGAGAATATATATACTGAGAATACATTGTAAGAATATTCAGTTTCTTAAAGAGTTGTCTGCAAGAAGTTCTTGGTTTTACCCTACACAGAAACCTAATAGCTCTTTTCTGTGCTATGAAAACTTTTTTACTTTGTGAAGAGTTTCCCCAAAAAATTATGCCATATGACATTACTGAATGAAAATATGAGTAGTACACCTGTTTCATTAATTCTAGATCTGCTGTTAGAGAAAGTGTTCGTATTGCAAAGGTGGCAATACTTAACTTTGCCAGTAGTGTAGTGATATGATCATGCCAACAGAGTTTCTGATCTATTTTAATACCAAGAAATTTTATACTCTCTGTTTCTAAGATTGTGTTGTTTTTATAGTTTATACATACAGTATATCTGGCTGTGCATAGTTTTTTGTTTTTAAACCTAATATAATGTGTTTTTTCAAAATTTAATTTTAATGAATTTGCCTTAAACCAATTTGCTACTACTCTAAGTACTTCATTACATTAAATTCTATAGTACTGTTTGGTGTTTTACGCCACAGTAAGGTTAGTGTCATCTGCAAATAAAAACACTCTTAACTTCGTCGGATAAATTTCCAGGAAGGTCATTGATGTATAACAGAAAGAGGAGGGGACCTAAGACAGAGCCTTGTGGAATTCCATGTTTTTATTTTCTCCCAGTCTGATGAAGCATCTTTACTTATTTTAGAATCAAAAATTGAAACTTTTTGCATTCGGCTTTCAATGTATGATTTAAACCATTTACCTGCGGTCCCAAAAATACCATAGTATTCCATTTTTTTCAAAAGTAATTCATGATTTACACAGTCAAATGCTTTTGCAAGATCACAAAATATTCCTACAGGATTCATTTTATTATTCAGTTCCTCAAATGTGTTATTTAAAAATGAATATATAGCCATTTCTATGGATGATCCTTTTTTGAACCCAAATTGTGAATTAGTTAGGATATTATAGTGTGTAACATGTTTTATTACTCTTCTATACATGACTTTTTCAAAAACCTTTGAGAATGTTGAAAGTAATGAAATGGGACGATAGTTGTCTATACATGTTACTTCTCCTTTTTTAAATAATGGTTTTACAACAGCATATTTTAGTCTATCGGGAAAAACACCTTGTATTAAGGATTCATTACAAATGTGAGCAAGTACATGACTGATACAGTCTGAACATCTTTTCAGTAATTTACTTGAAATATTGTCATAGCTGGAAGAATTTTTTAGGTTTTAATTGTTTAATGAGTTTATTTATTTCTGAGACTGTTACTGGTGGCAATTTCATCTCCACATAGCTATTTGGGAAAGCAGTCTCAAGAAGCCTTAGAGCACTATGTGGGGATTGCTTTTCTATGCCTAATTTATCTACTACTGACGTAAAATGTTTGTTAAATATTTCACAAACTTCCCCTACTTCGCTATACACATATCCATTTTCTTCTATTTTTATGTCCTTAGAGTGATTTACAGTTTTTCCTGTTTAAGTCTTTATTATATTCCATATTGTTCTCATTTTATTGTCTGAATTTTCTATTTTCGCCGATATGTACTTGTTCTTGGCCTTCCTTATTACATTTCTTAGTATTTTAGAATAAAGTTTATAGTGAACTTTCAGCGCATAGTTATCCGATTCTCTCATTTTTAAATAAAGGTCCCTCTTTGTTTTACTAGAGATTCTAATACCCTTTGTTATCCATCCCATGCCCAGTTCATTGTTTGGAGTGTTGAGAATTTTTCTTTTTTTTTGAAACTACCTTCAAAAAGTGTTAGAAATATATTCAGAAAGGAATCAAATTTCGCATTAACACCCTGCGCATTATATACTTCTAACCAGTTTTCATTGTTTAAGGTATCTATGAAGTGTTTTATATTATTTTCACTAATATTTCTTCTATAAACCCAGCTTTTCTTTATCTGTTTAACAGTGTTCCTGGACTCGATACATAATAGCTGGGCATCATGATCTGAGATACCATTTATTACTGGATGTATGCTGTAATTACTGCACTGAGAAATATCCATAAAAAAATTATCAATTGCAGTCCTGCTATTATTTTGTATTCTCGTAGGAAAATTTACAAGTGCTGTTAAGTTAAAAGACAACATCAAGGCTTCCATATCTAATCTATCATTGCTGTGATTCAGAAAGTCAACATTGAAATCTCCACATAATACTATTTGTTTGCTATTTGTAAAACTTAGTAGCAAAGACTCTAAATGAGATAAAAACAGTCTGAAATTACCTGAGGGGGCCCTGTAAATTGCTATCACTATCAGCTCTTCCTTATCATATTCTAGTTTAGTAACACAACATTCAAAGTGTTGTTCTATACTATACTTACTTACAACTACACTACTGCATTCAATATTATTTTTAACAAAAATGGCAACTCCCCCTTTCTCCATTTTACATCTGCAGAAATGAGAGCTTAATTTAAAATTTGGGATGGACAGCTGAGATATTCCTGTATCAGACAAATGATGCTCAGATATACACAAAACGTCTACATTAAAATTTCTGGAATTTTGAATCTCTTCTAGGCTTAAAGGTAATGTCATCAGTTTTACTAAATATTCCTCTTATATTTTGGTGGAAAATACTGGTCTGAACACTTTGACGCAATGTCTTTGAATTGTTTATTTTATTATTACATACTGGTATATCAGTTGGAATTTTTAATTTCAACAAATTATGATCATCAGAGACATTAATTTCCTTTAGACATCTTAATAAATCTATTTTATTTACCCTAAAAAAGGCCGCGACTTAACACCATTTATCACAGGAATACCTCTTTCACTCACCTGGCATCCTCTGACCTCATCAGCAATAAGAAGCGAAAGCTTCCTCTTACCTCTGACATTCAGATGGAGTCCATGGCGAGTATAACTGTCCCTACCAATGCAGGCCACATCAATCAAACCAATGTGTGAATTAGCCGGCTGCCAGAGAACCCTTTCCAAGGATGCATTTGTACGCCTGATGTTATGCCACATCCAGGGTTTATCATAACGCTCAAGCAAACCAACAAATCTCACACTTGTCTGATGTGTGTTCCTGGAAATGTGGGCAATGTCTCCCTCAATTGAATAATTGAGGTCTTTATCAAGGCTATTTCCTGGTCCCCCAACAATTACAACACAATCCTCATCTGAAAAATCTTTAACTAGGTCTTTCACATTTGATACCACACTTCCAAGATCTGCATTTGGTTTGAAAATACTGCAGACTTCATAATCTGGCCCCAAGTCAGACTGAACCATCTCACTGATTCCCCTCCCGTGACTGCTCCCAAGTAACAGTACCTTCCTGCGTTTACTTTTAGATACACCCTGAAAACTTTTTACTTTGCAAGAACCCAGATTGTTCAGTCCAACCTGACGGTCCTCAGAGTCACCATCTAGATCCTCCAATGGCCGAAACACATTGGATGTCTCCAGCTGGAAACCATCAGACAGACAGCGTCTCCTACCTCTCCTGCCAGAGCTGACTACCTTCCATTCACTGTTCCGCCTATGCCTAAGAACAGAGTTTTCTGCCTTCAGGGCCTTTAAATCCCTCTCTGCAGATGCCAAATCTGACTGGAGTTTCAGAATCCGCTGCTCCTGATCACTAATTCTGCAGGAGTGACAGTTCCAGGAAATACTGACACAAGAGTCACTGTTAGATACATCGCTGCACCCCCAGTGAAACCAGCGCCCGCAGTCCCGGCATGTCACTCCTTCTTTTACTATCCTTCGGCAGTTTCCACACTTTGTATCCATTGTGATACTTTCAAAACAACTTAAGAATTTACAAGCAAAGGAACTTTAAAAACTTTTACTTTTTAATAATCTACTTGTGTGTCAAATGCCAAAGAAATGCAAAAGTAGCCTTCTACAAAATATGTTAAAAACCTATGTATATCACTCGAAACTTTTCCTAAAAGTGAATTACAACACCTGTCAACTACAAGATTTACAATAAAACTACACAAATGCAAACAAAAGAATTTTTAAACAATTACTATGAAATTTGATACCCTAGAACTCTGAATCACAACTAACCTCAAATGTAAACAAGTAAAAAAACTGCGTTTACACTGTACTGATTATGTATTAAATAAAACGGTTCACTATCACTTGAGAACTTGCCAAACTACTTTGAAACAAAACTAATGCTATTAAATCTTACTTACAATGAACTGCTGCTACGCTATAACAACAATATTAATACTAAACTTTAAGACCGGATGTAAACAAAGCACGAAACACTGAATTTACAATTTACGGATTTATACTGAATGAAACGTACCACTAACACTCACACTACTAGAAAATGATATTATTCAACGAATTAACTACCTTACGAGACAAAATTTAACTTTTTAACTACAAAAACACAAATTATTAGCACTCGACACGCACTACTGAGTGCACACAGGCGTCACGTTCATTTACAAGTATTTGAAATAGGCTTTCTGAAACACAGGACACGTCCGCGCCAGAATCTATTAAAGCTTCCACTTGTCGCGATTTAAACTTTACCATAACTGTAGGTGTGCGGGCTTCCTTTCGCCTTAAAATCCCTTCTTCTTCCAACAAGTCTTACCTTGGATCGTTTTGGTAAACTGAAAAACTTGTAATTGTCGAGCTGTTAAATGCGATTCATCGTTCAAATCCGACTAGCAAGAACTAGTAGTGTCCGTTAAGAGTTTATCACCATAGGGGTAATCTCCGTCCAATCGCAACTTTTGTTTACTCTTCCATCTTACTGACTTTCTGTCGATTCTCTTCTCCTCTTCAGCTAACCGGAACTGCTTTTACCTTCCTGTATCTTTCTTATCTGTTCTACAGTCTATGGGTATAACACTTCTTCGTCGACATAGCCGCTCTACATTCTTCGTTTATGGTGCTCGCGGCTGCCGCAATCGTCAACTCATTGTTGGTCCAGGTACAAACACTGTTTATGCATTAATTGTCACGCGCGCTATCGCGCGTGCCGGTACCGCTATTATGAAATACATAACGCTTCCGCACAACTTTAATCACGTCCAGGCTTACTTCGCCCGTCTTCACTACTTCAGATCCTTCAATTTCTATTTCTAATATTTCATTCTTTTGTAATTTTTCCTGTTCTCTTGAAATATGTCTGTAAACCTTTTCATTTCCTATCTCAAAAATTTCATCTTGACCTTCTACTCTGATTACGGATTCTTCAACTTCCACTTCCTGGTCACATTCATTCTCAATTTCTAGGTTATCTGCCTTCAATTCCTCACTTGTACTAGTTAACAAAATTTTCCCATAACTTGTCGGTTCTTTCTCAACGTCGTTATTAAATATCGTATCATGTAAATACACTTCAGGTTGATTCTTCTTCTTCCTTTACTACCGCTATCTTCGCTGTATTTGGCCTCTTTTCTGCCTCCGCCATTGGCGAGGCCCCATCAGTGGCAGGCACTAGTTTAAATTTCTGGAGCTGCCTTCTGAAACCATTGCTACTTTCTGATATTTATTTTGCGGTCGGTAGTTTTGATTTTGGTACCGCCGATGTTGCTTTCCTTCACCTGCGTTTTCCTTCTGCACTCTGTCTTGCCGGTGTGAGTATTCCTGTTCTTCGCGAAAATCCCTATTCTCTTCTCTTCGGTAATTTTCCTGTCGAGATCCCCTATTTTGAAAATGAGTAGGGTTATATTGCCCCTGGTGTCTTGTTCTGTACATTCTTTGCTCTTGCACATCTAATCTTTCCAACATATATACAGCATCCTTTATGGAGCGGATCTTGTGGCTAGTAAGGAACAGCTGTGTCTGTTCGGTTAGCATAGCCGCAATCATTCGGACATATTCTTCTTCACTGTTGGCTGGTCTAGGTATCGACACGATGCATGAAGAAATCGGTTTGGGATCCTCTTCTAGGGTCATAACAGTCACCGCACATTAATTCTGACTTTACTGCAATTTGACGTTCGGCCGACCAGATTCAAAAAATCCTCCTTGAACTGCGCGAAGGTTTTAAATTCCTCCTCCAACAGCTCTGCCCATAGTCGAGGTCCTGCTTTTAAATGTTTTATCACCATACTAATTTTCTTCTCCTCACTAGCAGCCATGAAATGTGGAATTTTCAAAAGTTTTTAATAAACTTGACTGGATGAATGCCATGGCGGTCAGAAAATTCTTCCCAATCGATCTTTTCATCGTAGTATTGAATAGGAACCACGGTGCCCTTTCCTGTTTCTTTGTATTTGCAGAACTCTTCCTTCATTAAATCAGGCACTTGTTTTAATACATCTTGCTTTATATTTAGCGGCGCCTGCTCCTTCATTCTCTCATCTACAAGTACAGCAGTTGAGACTATTAACTTCTCATCTAGCTGTTCTACCTCCGCCGTTATTTCCTTCATTGAAAACTTCACCTCCACACAACCCTGTCGGGTACCTTCTTGCAATGTCTGGAACTGTCCTTCTATCGCCTTTATACGGTGGCAGTGACTATCGCTTTTTTCTTGTAACTGCACATACTGTTCTTGCAAGGCGTCTGTTTCCTGGCGCAAACTATTAGTTTCCTTCTTTATCTCTTGTTTTAAATCGGAAAGTTGAGTCGCTAAGTCCTCTGCTTGCATGGTACACAAAGCACGATACTCTTCCATATCCTTACGTAATTCTGCTATTTAGGACTTGTGCTCGTGCAGGAACTTAGAATGCAACCCTTCCGCGTCCGACTTTGGTTCAGCTTATAAATCAAGCTTGGAATCAAAAGTTTGAGTACTTAACTTAAAGTCTGAATTTAAATGTTCAAATTTGTCATGGAGGATTTGAGTACTTAAGGTCCAAAATTAAATTTCCAAACTTGGAATTTAGTATCTCAGTATTTACACTTACATGTTCAATATCTGACTTAAGGTCTGACTTTAAACTTTCAAACTTGGAATTAAGTGTCTCATTTAACACTCGGATCATCTCCGCTATATCTGCATTAGCGCTTCCCTCTGTCCCCGGCATGATTATAATTTCACAAAACAAGGGATCACAAAATATCGCAAATTCACTTCTCGCGAAACAGACAAACAAAAAAACGCCGATATACTCGAAGCGCCAGCTGCCGCAAGCTATCTACACATGCAATTTCTACGACAAGGAAAAGAAGGTTGTATTTTAGGCACTACTGCAGGTGCAATTAAGAAAATTATCTCAGCGAGGGTGGCAACAAGGAAAGAATTCTTTGTCAAGTTAGGAGAGAAAACCTTGTCCGATTTTCTTCCTAGATATTTTACAAAAAAAGGAAAAATTCTCAGGAAAAATTTGGAAAGGATTTAAGCCTTCAAAATAGCCAATTAAGCAGCGCACAGCGCGTCCTTAACTTTGACGATTCTGCACGACGCTTCTTCTTTCTGCGAGCTATCTTCCTCCCGTAGGGGTTGTCCTCGTGTCGGCTGCACACGGCTCCGCAACGAATAATGTAGAGTATCTCCTTCGTTGTTCTCTGACCAGCAACGCTGCCTTCGTCGAGTAGAATCTCTTTCGAATCTTTGGGTATTGTCGACACCGTTCTAATTGTCATTGTTGTAATATCACTAATTTTGCTTTTATCTTTAGCGCGTTTTCCCAGGGTTTGAGAAAAACTCTCTCCTCCTAGTACTAATTTTTAACACACAGTCCGTCACGCGTCGACATGTAAGACCTTTTTTACGCTTTCTTTTATAATTAGCTGTAAATTGATACTCATGAAAACATCTCCTCTCAAATACACAGTTTTAGAAGCAAACTAATTTAATTTTGTGCCGTCGTTCACCAGATGATGAAACCAAAATCGTCCTAAGCAGCAATTATGAGAACAATTAATAAAGGTCATTAAATTCATTAATAAGAATAATTACGTCCATGATAAGTTTATTAATAAAGCACGTTAACACTTGTGAACGGTTTGGCCACCAACAAATTTCAAAGTAAAGGCTAATCGAAACTTCGTATACGAAAGATTACAGAGTTCTTGAGACAAAAGGAAAATTATAATTCATATCTCCTTCCGGCTAAATCATCCACTATCATAACTTGATGATCAATGTTCATTTAAATCCTGTCCAAACTTCACTTTTCACAATCACAATTCCTATTGACGACATGAAGTTCTTCTTAAACACAGTTACACTTACGAAACTACATCATACAGTAAGGTCAATGTCTTCACGACGTGAGCCACGCTATGCGACAATTCGCATACGACTGACTTACAAAAAAATGTATCTCTCCACTCCAGACACACTACTTCGTAGCCGGCAAAAGGTAACTGTAATTTTACAGTCTGTTCTATCAATCTTATAGTTTTATCGTCTAAATTCCTTTCTTTTAAGACAGTAAATAAGGATTGCCTATCTATGAAGTCATATGCTTTTTTTAAGTCAACGGACATGCACACTATGGGTCTACTTGTAAGTGCCATCAATTTCAGTACACTTTTCAGATTGTGTATCTGTTCTGTGCATGATCTTCCAGGTATGAACCCTGCTTGTAGGTCACTAATGTTTTTTTCCAGTTGTTCTTGAGTTTTTTTGAGTAGACAGGCAGATAATATCTTGTACGTATAGTTATTCACGTCAGTTCTAGTTCCTTTTTTAAAAAGTGGGTTGATAAGTGCACATTTCCAGTCTGCCAGTATCTTTTCACTTCTCCAAATTAATTGTATTATTTCTGTAATCTCTTTTAACGTTTTGAGTCCTACGTTCTTCTGAAGTTCTGCTACTATCCCGTCCTCTCCTGATGTTTTGTTATTTTTGATTTTCTGAATATGTCTGTAAATTTCTTCTTGAGCTGGGGGTTCTGATTCTTTAGTTCTGTTCCTGCTTTCTTCTGTTAAAAATCTGTTTGTTGGTTGTGGGTAGTTTTGTAATTTAGAAAAGTATTTTGCTAATTCGGTACAATTTTCTTTGTTTGTTAGTGCCAATTTCCCATTGTCTTTCCTGCAACATAGATTTTGTGGTGTGTATCCTCTGATTTGATTTGCAAAGGTTTTGTAGAAATACCGCATGTTATAAATCTTGAAGTCATTCTCTATGGAGTTCAGTTGTTCGTTTATGTACTCTCTCTCTATTTTCCTTATTGTTCTTGCTGTTTGTTTTCTGATCGTAAGGAACTCCTCGTGTGTGAGTTCCGTTCTGTTACTATTAAAATTTAAAATAGCCTTCTTTCTATATTCGAGTGCATTATTCCATGTTGTGTTCTATCACGGTTGTTTCGCCTTCTTTTTAAATAGGATTAGCTCTCTTGCTCTCTGGATAATTTTTTTGTCCAGTTTCTAGTTGGTATTTCTACCATTCTTCTTTTAATTTTGAGGTTTTAATTTCTTTCACATCGATTTTCTGTACGGTTGGGATCTACCTATGAATTCGCCTTGGTGTAAACTTAATTTTGATTCTTGTTAAGTAGAGAGTTTGCCCCTCATCTCACCTGAATGTCTTGTACTTCTTTCTGTTCATTATATGAGATTGCCACATGGTCTAACTCAGTGGCAGCCGAAGTGATTTGCTCAGGTAGTGACAACAATAAAATGTTTCCAGTGGCGGATCCAGGATTTTCGTTTGATAAGGGGGGAGCTAGGATTTGGTTTGGGGGGGGGGGCGGGAGCTTGACCTGGGCAAGGGGTGGTGTCGCCGACCGAAATCTCATTATTTCAGATTGCCGCCCTTGTAAGAACAATAGGGGGGGGGGGGAAGTTCCCAAAATCTATGTCATCGGGTTTGACCTTGGTCCTTTTTTTGTAGGGGGGGGGGGGGGGTTGCTGCTGAATGTTTCGACGGTTTACTGATCATCATTGAAGTTAAATGTGCCTGGAGAAACAGCTCGGAGCAAGGATCATGCAATATAAATATTTGTAAAGGGTGAAAGTCTCATTACCTGCAGTTACTGCCGGATTAAAGAAATGATTTTGAAATTAATCAATGATAAATGTTTTAAAATTGACCAAACGGTAAACATTTAGTGATTAGCTAAAAGCCGACAAGGTGATCTATAAGCAGTGCTGGATTACCCAATAGGCTGGACTAGGCAGTAGCCTGGAGCCCCTGATTTTTGAAGGCCCCCTGAAAGTTCACTTTTTTCACTAAATAAAAATAATAATAACAAAAACTCAAACAATCAAAGTAATATGAAAAACATGGAAATTAATTTTTTTTGTTTCATTGTAGTGTACGATAAATAAAAGTGATTTTCAAAATATGATAAATCATAAAATTCGTTTGTCAATTGAATAAATAAATATGATAAATTCTATTAGTCATCTACAAAACCTTTTATTTGTACTCATAAATTACAAATAATTATTTTCAAAAACAGAAGGAATCAAACTTTCTGAGAGTGCCTAGGGCCCCAAACTTTCTTATCCGGCACTGCCTTTGATGACCACGACGACAGTGGAACACATTTCGCTTGAGAACCGTTTCCTGTTACGTGCATTCATAAACTTACGTAATTATCCTTCAGAGAATCTCAGAAAAAACAATATTGCCTGCTCGCATTGACAAAGCATCTATATAGGGCAGCGTATCCAAACCTTTTTCAACCGGGGGACCAGTAAATTTTCAAAAATAACTTTGTGGGCCGCTAACTCACGTAGGCCAATTAACGTCGATTACGCAACTTAATTTTTCTCTTCTGAGTTTCCTTCATCCGTCGCCAGTTACCCCCGCAATTTTTCCTCTGTCTTTAATGTCTTCCACCTTGGGTCTAATTTTATTTTCCATTTTGTTATTATTAAAATATCGGGCATATACCGTTATAACATAATAAATCTAAAACCACGTTTTGAATCGTATAAAAACGCAGATATAAAACTGGACGTTAACTATTAAAACCTAATTACATGTTAATCAGACCAAACCAGATAAATAATAATGTTACTAACCAGGTAAATAATAATGTTACTACAGGCTGGACGCTACACTGTACCACCGGCCTACATGCATAAACCAAAATAAAAGACGCTAGATGGTACGCCTTTTATGTTTATTTACTTCACCACTCGCGTTACCAATCTTATCACCTACCACGGATCCTCATACCCATTTGAAACCCTTAGTAGACCGTCATTTACTTAATCTCTAGATGCCATATAGAAATGAATAGACTGTTGTAGAAACAGTGCTGTTCTATCCTCATCCTAGAAATGCATCATTTTTGCCGGGTCATTGAAATATTCAAGGCTTTTAAATGTTGGGCATACAGCCTTATTCAGTACGAATATGGTATCAGAGTTTATGATATTATGCCTGTGGAACTCCTGAACTAAGTTCACGGACCACCAGTAATCAGCGAACCACAGGTTGATGCACTGTTCCAGGGATATTTAGTTTAATGCTACAAAATGGCAGCAGCTGCTGCTGCGCTCTACCGGCAGGGTTGCTAACTTTATCGAGATGCAGCGTGTGACAGAACGAAATTGTCTCCATTCGCCACTAACAAAGCGAATCTCCACCCTTGATTATTTCCACGAAAACGCTAGAGAGCATGCGCGATCTGTGCCACCCCAAACTTGTCTCCACGACAGCGAAACAGTTCACTGATGTGGCCAACATATGGAATTCAATACTTTCCCTAGCTGTCATAAGTTTTCATAGAGTAGAGAATGCCGCATTTATAAATATTTATTTTTCTTTAACTACATTTATTTTTTAATTTATTTATTCTTGATTAGAGGTGGTGACATTTCACAGTGTCACTACGTCTACAGCCGCCACTGGTCTAACTGATATTCACCTATCGCTTGCATTGGGGAACTCCATGTTTTCTGTTTTTGGGGTTTCTTCATAAATGATGTTGACATAAGTTTAGGTCATTTTGTTGGCAAACTTCAATTAATCTCACTTAATTTTTATTGGTAAATTTGTGCGCTGGGAATTTTCCTACTGTTTTCTTCTCTTTTCCAATTTGTGCACTGAAATCCCATGGTAAGACTTTTGTATCACTTTTGGATGTTTTCATCATGGCGATTTCCAATTTTTCCCAGATTTTTTCAATTTCGTCCGGTTTCTTCTTGTTGTATCCTTTTGTAAGTGCGAGTGCGTTGCTGAAAATGTACTTATTTTTGTGTTTGAGTCTCAATGTCATCAGTGTGTCATTAATTGGAATGACTTCAGTCAATGAGTACAGTAGTTTCTTGTGTACAATGAACGCCATTCCTAACATCGCTGTGTTTCTTCCTACCCGACGGTTGGTCTTGATCTTGAAGATCCTGTAGTTTCCATAATCCATTGTATTGTCATCAGTCATTCGTGTTTCCTGTACTGCAAGTAATACGATTTTCTGTATATCGAGTTCAGTAGTCAAGTTATGTTATTTTCTTGCCTGAATTAATGTTTGAAAGTTGATGGTCCCAAAATAATTTCGTGGAAGTTTTCCATAGAACTCTGACTTTCTCTTAGGTGTTAGCCCAACGCTTAGTTGCCACAGGAACTTTCCTGTGTGTGGGTCGACCACATGAGGTAATTTTGTAATTACTCACATCAGTCATGTTTTGCTTGTACTTTTGCTTGTTTACCCAGTTTTCACTGGGTGAGTGTAGGACCATGGATTTTCACTTCCTGGAACTTATCTTCAGCCGCACCAAGTAGGTGGACAGGGGCTAACCACTAGCCACTAAATGCCAGAACAGACACTAGTGGGTCAATATTTGGTCCATCCTGGGTATTTCATTTCCCCAGTACCACCTATATCGGGGAGGCTTTCCCCTATCCGCCACCTGGAGAGGCGTCCGACGGGGGATCTAACAACCCCACACGGCAGCTTATTTATTACTAATAATAGCTTAATTCGTCCTGCCTTATGCTGTAACCAAGACATTGTGGTCCATGCAGCATTTCAACCTAATCACTATCTCCGCTAATAATGCCATTATAAAATCAAACGATACGAACAAACCTTAACACATTAAATTCATCATAACCACATTTCGAGTAGTAGCAACATTTCCTATATCAGAATTCCTAATAATCATAGCATTAATTACCACAATTAATTTGATTATACATCTTCAGTATAAACCGCAACTGGACTAAATTCGCCCAATAACTCAGTCACTATTTACGATGTAAACTTGACCCAATTAATTTACCGTACATGCTGTTGCCGTACTCTACTGGTGTGTGTACCTGTTTTGTTACACAATTGTTTTTCTGTAAGGTGACAAATTTTCACATCCCACACTGTCAGCTAGTGTCTTATATTGCGATCTATGGAAAATGAATGAATTGTATTGTATAGTTGTAAACATGGAGTAAGGAAGATAGTGGAGACGACGCAAGGGTCCTTGACCACGCACTGGAGTGAAGCGGGGTAGAGAGAATTGGGGTAGGGAGGTCGCCATATTGGTCGGCCACAAAAACAGGGGGGATAGGCACAAAAACCTCAACAGAATCATACGACAACCATGGCACCGCAATTTGATGATGGACTATTGACGAGACAGGTCAAAAATTAAGAATTTTTTTTTTGATAACCTGCTTACTTTTCGAGATATGCTGTCTCAAAAATGAGGAGTTAGGGTAAAAATGCAAAAGGAAAATTTCCCCAAGGTCAAATTTGATGATAGGTTCTGATGTAACACGACGAGACAAATCGAAATGGAAGAATAAAATTTTATGACATCTCGCTTAGTTTTCGAGATATTCTGTCTCCAAATTGGGGTGATTAGGTTAGGTTAAGTCAATGTTTTGAACTTTTTTAAAAAAAAAATATGTACCCTTCAAAAGACCTCATAGCTTTTGAGCCTACTCAGAAGATAGTGTTAGGGGCCTACATAACTTTGCAAGCAACATCAGTGCATTTATCTTCTTACCATACATCAAAAGTCAGAAGCTTAGATGGGAGTTGTTTACACCGCGGTACACGTTGTGTCACTAAAATGGTGCTCATGAAATTACTAACAACTAATAACAAGTAAATTGTTTTTACCCTTCTGCTACAAGCCGCATTTCAACCTTCCCATTAATATTGCCGCTACAAAATCAACCTATGTGGACAGATCTATCACATGAAATGCATCACGAACAACATTTCGGGTAACAACAACGTTTGCCTCATCAAGTTTAATAGTTCTCACAATACAAATTATCACAATTAATTTCATCGTACACTTTCAGTGTAAACTGAAACGGACTAAAGCATGGACATTCACTGTATCGCAATGTAAACTTTACCCACTTAAATTATACTTTCAACATTTGTTTACAATAATGGTAGCCTTTTATGTGCAAAGTAGTAACATATGCTGATTTTCTACACTAGACCAACAAACATTTGAGAACGATATCATCCTATTGAGAGCAATGAATAAATTTGTAGTGATGGGCTCTAATCTTGCACCGAGTGTGGTGGGTGAGCGGTTAACGCTCTGGTCTCGCATTTGGGAGGACGCCGGTTCGAATCCCCGTCCGGGCATCCAGATTTGGGTTTTCCATGGTTTCCACAAATCATTCTAGGCAAATTCCGGCATGCTACCTTCAAAAATACCGTGGCCGAATTCCTTCCCGTTCCTTGTCCCCAGTCCCATCCCACCTCTAATCACCTCGACGTAGACGAGGCGTAAAGCCATAGTGAAAAAATTCTGATCTTGCAGTTACCTATCAAACACTTCAAGAACAATAATTACAATGTGATTTATTTATGAAATGTTATTCCAGGTTGTTTCCTATCTGCTCTGTTTGTACAACCATATGCAACACAAGTTGGAATTATATTTTAAAAAAAAACCTTTGAAATATTATAAAATGAAATATTCACTACTGCAAATACACTGCAAACAGCCCAATGTTTTGAGGTTATTGCTAAGGCCGCCGCGCATACGCAGCAGGAGACGAGTTTTTATATGAGGTTACACAGATTTAGCGTTATCTCGTCTCCACTATCGTCCTTCCTCCATGGTTGCAAACTAGATTCATCATGAGAATACACTAGACAACAATATGAAACCAGGACCGGCGCTAGAAATTTCGGGCCCGGGATAAAATGGGTGACCTTTTTTTTTTTTAGCTCTACAAACTAGCCGGGTGACAATGGGCGGATTCTTGGCTTGGAGGCCTAGGGGCCCCTGCAGTCGGTGATCGGGGCCCCCCATCAGCCGGCGGGTCCGGTGACATTTGACCCGCCTACCCCCCCCCCCCACCCCCCTAACGCCGGCCCTGTATGAAACTATCCGAACCTGCGGACGTTGACAGCGCAAATCAGACTTTTACAAATACAATACAAGTTGCTGTACACCAAGCAACCAATAGAAATTTCGTTCACCCAGATCATTAAGAATACCTCCCAGCAGACATTGTCCGCCTAATACACGAAAACATATCATTCGCAGACTGTGGCAGAGGGAACGGCAACACTGGCAACGCATAGAATTAAATCGTCTTACACACATTGTCAAACATCGACTCGGATCACCTGCGATACTCACGATACCAGTCGTACTTATCAAATTTAAATCCCGGTGACACAAGTCTGTGGCAAACAACCAAACGAAACTGAGAGAGTACTCTGTTAAAGCTAGGCACCGACATGTACGTCACGGACGAAGAAAAGAGTGATATTATGGCAGATCACTTAGAAAAACTTTTCAGCCAAACGCGGATGATGAACCTATCCTGGCTTTTCTCAAACAAAACGCTCCTACTGTCAAACGTCCCATCAAGCGCATGTCAGCAAGAGAGCTATCCATACCAATAAAACGTCTTCAGACTAGGAAATCACCAGGTATTGATAACATTCCGAACCTAATTTACAAAAATATCCCACAAATTGGCATCCAATTCTTGACAACATTGTTCAACGCAATATTAAAACTTGGCTACTTTCCCTCCACATGGAAGCATGCAGTTATTATTGTTATTCACAAACCAGGTAAACCATAAAATAATTGTTTAAAAAAAACATAAAAACCGCCTTCAAAAACAAAAAAAAAGCTCTAAATATTTTAAAATAACTTTATACCTTGGTTAGGAGAAAATAAATCTAAATGGACAATATTTTTCATTACTGTGATTGAAATTTTTACATTAATTATTTATTTTTGGAGACGGTGCAAGCTGTCACATCGCGAAGATAGAATTACCGAACTTCTTTTGGTGTTAGAGACGAAACGGGGAGAACGAACAAAAATTCCCAATATTATGTCGTGAGGCAGATAGTGTTATTGCGGGAGACAGCTTAGGGAAACAAATTAACAGTATTTTAATCTGTGGCTCGGCCTTATTGTTTATCCAGGCATATCTCTGGCACTACAGTGTCAGTTGGTAGGCTGCATCGTGCAGTAAACGATTTTCAGTTAGTATAATGTCGGCGTATCATCTGTATGTTTCAGTTTTGTTGAAACATGTTTCTAGTGTTAATTGTGCGTAAGCAGTAATATGATTTTTTATATATTATTGTTATTGCTAATTGTTTTTGTCTTTTTGTTTTTCTTGCTTTCGCTGGCACCTACTCCAAAAATAACTAATTAATGTAAAAATTTCAATGACAGTAACGTAAAATATTATCCATTTAGATTTACTTTTTCCTAAGCAAGGTATAAAGTTATTTTAAAATTTTTAGTGTTTTTTTTTTGTTTTTGAAGGTGGTTTTAAGTTTTTTTAAAACAATTATTTTATTTTTAGTGGTATTATAGTTTGATTTGTAGTTTAAATATGCCGCACCAGTTCCAATTTTGCGAACTTCTTGGTAGCTCAGAGATTAAAGCGCTTGCTTTCAAAGAAGAATTCTGTCTTCATATATCACAACAACTTCCGGAAAGGGGTGACTTGGGTGTTGTGTTAAGGAATATCAGTTCACATTTTGGTCCAGGGTATGTTTCGATCTTATCATAACATCTGTTAAAGCTGCTGGTCGATAGCCGAAACATGTAACATCTAGTCATTAATACATACCACATACAGAAATCTGTCTCTGGAATATATCTGTTTGCTCCGGCATCACACAGAAATTACCGATTTTGAATTGGTTTTCACAACGTGAAAGCTTGGGATCCAAGTTGAAATCTGAAGTACATTTTGAGACATTATGACACATTTATTTTATAAATATTATGCCTTGACGTAAAAATAGCTTAACTGATTTTGACAGGATTTAAAACTGTGGCCTTTTGTAGAGAACATTGGAAATTACAAGGGGTGAGGGTAAAGGGGAAGAGGGATTGGGCTTTTGTATACCAAATGTAGACTGCCTTTTGTGATTGATTTAAAGTATACTTGTGTAAATTTCTATTGATAGGTATGTATAAGAAAGCTAGTGTGGGCAGTATTTTTCTCTTTGTTTTTAAGTATACATGTGCAGTGTTCAATGGAAATCTGATAAAACTGTGGGTATCTACAAAGAACATTGGAAATTAGGAGGGGTGGGAGTAGAAGGGAAGAGGGGTTGGGCTTCTGCAACCTAATTTAAATACAATTGTTCTGTATGTTTTACAGTATACGTGTGCAAATTTCCTTTAGAATTGGATAGAAACTGTAGATTAAAGGATGGAAAGGAAGGAGCGGAGTTTGGACTCTCGAAACCAAATGTAGACAGTATATTTCTGTTTGTTTTGCAGTATACATATGCATACTTCCTTCAAAATCAGAAAGAACGGTAGCTTTGTATAAAGAACATTGACAGTAATTAAAGGGGTAGAAAGAGGGATAGGGTTTGCGTTTTTGTGAAAGTTATGTGGACAGTATTTTTCTTTTTCTATTTGTTTTAAAGTACACTCATGCGAAGTTCCACCGAATCTAATTAATTATTTTTTGGTCCAAAATCTTATCCATAAAAATTATATATATATACATATATGTGCCAACTTTCATAAAGATCGGTCAAATGGTGTCGACTGTAGCTTTCTAAAAAGAAATTGACAAACATCAAGGGGGTCGAAACGGGGAGAGGGGTTTGGTTTCTGCAAACCGATAGTTGGCATTATTTTTCTCTTTGTTTTATAGTAAAAATTTGATAAGTTCTGTCTAAACTGGATAAAAACTGTGGTTGTGTATAAAAATTAAGCAGTTTAATGGGGAGGGGGGGTGGTTTTTAGATCTTTTGGTCAGACACCTTCTTCGTGAAAAAATACATATAAACACCAACTTTCATGGTAATTGTTCAAACGATCGCGACTGTAGCTTTTTATAATGAATATTGACAAAAGTTAATGGGGTTGAAGGAGGGAAAGGGGTTGAGCATTGGCAAACCAAATGTTTACAAGATTTTTCTCTTTTGTTTTAAAGTATACATGGGCAAAGTTAAATAAAAATCAGATAAGAAATGTAGATTTCTATAAAATTAAGGGGTGTAAAGGGAGACATGGGGTGGTTTATGTATTTATTTAATTTTTTTTGGTCAGAAACCTCCTCCATGAAAAATTACATGTATGTGCCAACTCTAATGGAGACCAGTTAAATAGTGTCGACTATAGCTTTGTATAAAGAACTTTGGTTAAATTTTAGGGGCTGGATTAGGGGAGAGGGCTTCAGCTTTTTCAAACCAAAAGCTTACAGTATTTTTCTCTTTATTTTTGACTATACATGTCCAAAGTTTCATCGAAATCGGATAAAAAATATGGGTTTTTATAAAAATTAAAGGGGTGGTTTTTTATTTATTTATTTTATGGTCAGATTCTCCATGAAAAATTACATCTATATGCCAACTTTGATGATAATCGATTAAACGGAGTCAAGTGTAGCATTTTATGAAGAAAAATGACAATAATTAAAGGGGTGGAAGGAGGGAGGGGGTTGAGCTTTGGCAGACCAAATGTTGACAGGATTTTTCTCTTTGTTTTAAAGTATACAAGGGCAAAGTTCAAGAAACCACAGATAAAAAATGTAGGTTTCTATAAAATTAAGGGGTGTAAAGGGGAGAGGGTTGGTTTTTTATTTTTATTTTTTTGGTTAGAAACCTTCTCCATGAAAAACTACATGTAATTGCCAACTTTAATGGAGATCAGTTAAATTTGTCGAATGTAGCTTTGAATAAAGGAAATTGGCAAAAATTAAGGGTGTGGATAGGGGGAGAGGGCTTCAGCTTTTTTATACCAAAAGTTGACAGTATTTTACTCTTTATTTTTGACTATACATGTCCAAAGTTTCATCGAAATCGGATAAACAATGTGGGTTTGTATAAAAATTAAAGGGGTGGTTTTTTATTTATTTATTTTATGGTCAAATTCTCCATGAAAAATTTCATGTATATGCCAACTTTGATGATAATCGGTTAAACGGAGTCGAGTGTAGCTTTTTATGAAGAACATTGACAATAATTAAAGGGTTGGAAGGAGGGAGGGGGTTGAGCTTTGGCAGACCAAATGTTGACAGGATTTTTCTCTTTGTTTTAAAGTATACATGGGCAAAGTTCAAGAAACATCAGATAAATAATGTAGGTTTCTATGAAATTAAGGGGTGTAAAGAGGAGAGGGTTGGTTTTTTATTTTTATTTTCTCGGTTAGAAACCTTCTCCATGAAAAACTACATGTAATTGCCAACTTTAATGGAGATCAGTTAAATTTGTCGAATGTAGCTTTGAATAAAGGAAATTGGAAAAAATTAAGGGTGTGGATAGGGGTTCAGTTTTTTTAAACCAAAAGTTGACAGTATTTTTCTGTTTATTTTTGGCTATATATGTCCAAAGTTTAATCGAGATCGAATAAAAAATGTGGATTTGTATTAAAAGTAAGGGGTGGAAGGGGGTAGAAGGGATGGTTTCTCAATGAAATTCATATGGGACCATTTTGGAGGTATACCCTATCCACTAAAAAAAAAATCATTTAAATCGGTTCAAAATTGGCGAAGATATCGCTGAACATACATACAAAAATATATATATATATATACGGACGAATTGAGAACCTCCTCCTTTTTTTTTTTTTTTTTTTTTTTTTTTTTTTTTTTTTTTTTTTTTTTTTTTTTGAAGTCGTTTAAAACACTCCCCATCAGGTTACAGGCCAATAAGTCTACTAACGATTTGTTCTAAACTACTTGAAAATATAATCAAGAGGCGGCTTTCAAACTACCTAGACCCAATCTCCGCAGTACTACCCTTCCAGTTCAGATTTAGAGCAAAACATTCATGTGTTCATCAGCTGCAATGTTTCTCTGAACATTTCCTGAAAGCAAGAGGCATACAGTAGCCCTCTTTGTGGACGTCACCCAAGCCTTCGACAGGGTATGGCATCCCAGAATTTTCTACAAACTAAAGAAGCTTGATACTCCCTGTGCTTGCTCACCTTCATTGAGTGTTTTCTCAACAACCGTACCTTCTCTGTACACATAGGTAACACATTATCTGCTAGAAAAACTGTACAAGCAGGTGTTCCACAAGACTCCATCGCAGGATCCCTATTATTCAACTTATACATGGCAGACATCCCGACATTCCGCAATGTTTGTACCGTCATGTATGCCGATGACACCTTGATTTTCACATTACATGCAGATATCGACGTAGCAGTAATAAAAATCCAACAGTCTTTTAATATACTCTCCGACTGGCTGAAAAAATGGCACATCAAGCTGAATACTACCAATTGCGAGGCCAAAATCAGAGAAATCCCAAAAAACTCAAGATCAACGACAATGAAATAGAATGGCACCCTGCAGATAAAGCAATAAAATATTTAGGACTACAATTGGATCGTAGACTTACATGGAACTTAGACAATAATCAGAAACTATCTGAAGCCTATATTCGCATCTCCAAACTCTATCCTCTTCTGAATATGAGAAGCTCACTTAAAATTTAAAGCGGGCTGTTGCTCTACAAATCACTGATCACGTCCCCCGTATGGTGCAAGGCGGCTCCAACCAAACTACAAAGAACATAACTCATAGCTTCACAGGGAAACTGGACTCCAAAATATTAAAACCTACTTTATGAATTCTGCAAAAGTCTTTATAAATAGCCTCATGGGCGCCGGCAGGATTGCTTCTAGGGGGGTGCACCAGGGCTGCGTTGGTGCCCCCCCCCTATCAGCCCAAAAATTTCCGGGCGACCTTTTTTTTTAGGTCTACTACTGACCACACGGCGACCCGGGATGTAGGGGGGTGCACCCGGGATCCAGGGGGGTGCACCAGGGCCGTAATTGGTGCTCCCCACCCCCTATCGGCCCAAATTTACGGGCGACCCGGGATGCCAGGGGGGGTGCAAGTGCACCCCCTTGCACCCCCCTCCCGGCGCCCATGAATAGCCTAGAAGCAACTCCTGGAACACAGTACTACAATCTAGGCCGCAGATCAACACAACCACGCCCAAAAACGAATCACCTATAACAAGATATATTAAGTGATGACGGGCAAAATGCCTTCACACTCTCCTTGAACGCCGTATAAAAAGTTATCATATTCCTTTCCCTACGTGAGTCCTACTACTATTAATACATCTTAAACTATATTACCATTATTATTTATTTATTTTATGCGAATAGACCTATACAGATCATGCAAAAAGTAGTCACTTTCTGTCTGAGTTTCTTTTGCCATTCCTCGCATCCGTTTACTGAGGGCAAGTTTTCTCTCTTCTGTCCATGTTGTGCCTGTCTTCTTGGCTTTGGTTTCCGGCATTATTTTTATTATTATTACTAGCTGATGCCCACAACTTCGTTCGTGATTCTTAAGAATTACGATTGACAGCTACCGACATGTAACCACCATAGGGCACGATGGCACATTCCAGACTAATACCACACACAAACATCAGTGATCTGCGCAAGGTATTTATGCCTGAAAGGTGAAATACAGGGACTCACATGTCGGTGGTCGAAATATGAAATTGCCCTCCGTCGGCCAACTTTCAACCACCATATCTCTTACACCCCTTTAGCAACCAAACATGAAACCACCGTAGTGCAGCGTGGAAGACTTGAGATTAATACCACACACAATCTCCGGTGGACTGAGCTAGGTTGTTTTGGCTGTTGAGTGAAATATAGTGACACACAAGTCTATTTATTATCAGGTCCACCACTTTCAATCACCATATCCACCATACCCCCACAACAAATAACACGCAATCACCATAGTGCACAATCGAAGATACCAGACTGCTACCACACACAAACACCAGTGATCTGCGCTAACTAGTTTTGGCTGAAAAGTGATACACCGGGACACATACATCTTAAGTAGAAATATGAGAGTGCGGCAGGTCGACCACTTCCAACCACCATATCTCCCACACCCCTATAGCTACCGACATCTAACCACCATAGAGCACGATGGGAGACTCGAGGTCAATACCACACACCATCACAAGTGGTCTGCGCAATGTAGTTTTGGAAACAAAGTGAAACATACGGAGACTCATGTCATTTGTCGCAATGCGAAAAAATCCTAATTCACCCATTTTCAAATACCATATCTCCCACACCCATACAGCTACAGAAAATTGGCCAACGTTGTGATCAATGGGTGACTCTGTGCTACTACCACACATAAACAACAGTGATCTGAGCTACATAGTTTTGGCTTAACATACGTTTTTGGTAGAAATATGAAAGTGCTGCAGGTCACCACTTTCAACCACCATATCTCCACGATCCCAGTAGCTACCCACATCTAACCACCATAGAGCACAGTAGGAGACACGATACCACTACAACACACAAACACCAATGGTCTATGCCAGGAGTGGCCAACCCAAATGATCTTGCGGGCCACTTTGGAAGTGCTTCATAACCCTGCGGGCCGCATATAAAATTATATGTCCCCACTAGAGACTTTCTTTGGGGTGAAACATGAGTTATTATTGTGTTTACTATTATACTTACATGTAAACATAGATAATACAGTAATAATGATACTAAACGCACATTGTAAAGAAATATATAACACTAAAAATGATATATAAAAATATTTTGTAAAAGCGTGATGAATCTCGCGGTCCAGAAAAATGTTCAAGGCGGGCCGCGGGTTGGCCACCCCTGGTCTATGCTATGTATTTGTGGCAGCAGAGTGACATTTACGGAGACACATATCTATGGTCGAAATACGAACATGTCCTTGATCAGCCAATTTCAACCTCCATATCACCCACACTCCCACAGTTACCGAAATTCGGCCAGTGTTGTGATCGACAGGTGACTCAGTGCTACTACCACACACAAACACCAGTGATTTGCGCTAGATAGTTTTGGTTGAAAAGTGATACACTATGATACATACGTTTTTGGTAGAGATATAAAACTGTCGCAGGTCGACCACTTAAAAACACTATATCTCCCACTCCCCGTAGCTACCGGACATCTAACAACCATAGTACACGATAAGAGACACGATACCACTACCACACACAAACACCAATGGTCAATGCTATGGAGTTGTGGCAGCGGAGTGACATATATGGAGACACATGTCTTTGATCGAAATACGAAAATATACTTGATCGGTCTCTTTCAAACTCCATATCTCATACAGTTACTGAAATTCGGCCAACGTTGTTATCGACGGGTGACTCTGTGCTACTACCACACACAAACACCAGTGATCTGCGCTAGATAGTTTTGGTTGAAAAGTGATACACCATGACACGGTAGAAATATGAAAGTGCCACATGTCGACCACTTTCAACCACCATATCTCCCACACCCCCATAGCTACCGACATCTTACCACCATAGTACACGATACCACTACCACACAAAAACACCATTTGTATATGCTATGTAGTTGTGGCAGCAGAGTGACATTTACGGAGACACATGTCTTTGGTCGAAATACGAAAATGCCCTGCATCGAACACTTTTAACCATCATATCTCCCAAATCACCACAGCTATCGACATTCGGCCATCGTTGTCCACGACAGGAAACTCCATGGTACTTCCACACACAAAGACCGGTGATCTGTGCAGGTAGTGGTGGCTGAAAAGTGAAATATAGGGAAAGTCTATATATACATACATATATATATATATATAAGATTATTACCTGACTTGTTTTTTTGAATCTCTTAATTGTATTATTTAAATAATCCTAAGAGAGGAATGACTATTGAAACTTCAAATTTTAAAGCAAAAGCATTTCAAAATTGCCATGTAATGTGAGTAATAGTTTAAACTATCGTTGTATAATATCCAGAGACAATACATTATAATTAATTTGAATCTTGTTTAAATCAAAGATTTTCAATAACATAATTTATAAGTATCATTGGTACCGCGTCGGTTTGAATAAGTTTGTAGTGTGTGTCTGTTGGAGTGGTCAAGTGTGATAATTTTCTTGCGAAAGTATGGAGTTTCCTTTTGAATCGTAAGTATTCAAGCGGCAATAGAATTACAGTGTAGTGGAAAATTGATCCAAATGTATAATTTTATTTTGAACCAGTCAGTGGTGAGTTATTATAAACTGCTACCGATTTAGGATGGGAAAGCTATGCAATAGATGCTCTTTATTACGATGAATCTGTCCCCTTCATGGCAGTTTCACTATGTAACTAATTATGTTTTCTAGCGCATTTTCGCTCAAGAGATCAATTTATGTGATAGAGGTTCACAACTCCTTTTTAACTACAGTGATAAATGCTGAACGACACATAAGATCCTATCTACCTCCTCAAGCTTCTAAACAATATGTCTGAATAAGATTTGAGGCAACGTTTTTACTTTTCTGCGTGAGATTACTATTCAAAAGTATTTTATACGGGTTTAATCGCGATACAGATGATGTATTATTACGCATGTGTTAATCGAGTTGTAATTTAAACTGAAGGTGTGCCATGAAATTGTTATAATTTATGGTACGCAAAGTAGGAATCTTAATGAAGTCAATGTTCATTCATTTATTTGGTCCCATTTTTATCATTTCCATATAATAAATTGTACAATGAAATTTAGGACAAGTCAAAGATTATAAGATTAATGCCTTAAATATAAATATCTCTACTAGTACATTTTTAATTTTATGCCAGTCACTTACTAATCATACATTTACTTTATTTTTTACCTTATCATATTTTAATTGGCAAATATGTGATAAGATTATACAATGTTTATTCACAATTTCGTTACTCATGCTGTTGTTTCCCTTGTTTGATCATTTAAATATTCTTTGATCGAGTAGAAAGCTTTATTACATAAATACTCTTCAAGCCTATACTTGAACTGTTCTCTCTTATTGCTGATGAACCTTAATTCTGTAGGAAGCTTATTGTACAATTGGGCTCCAGAATAGGAATGGCATTTTTAAATTTTTTTGGTGTGTGTTGTGTACTTGTTCATTCTTTTTAATAACATTCTTTGTGAATGAAAGCATTATAGTCTTATATAGCCTACATACATACAAGGAAATGTCAGAATCTTAAAATCTACAAAATATGTTTTGTATGAAACTGTTCTTTTTTCTTTTAGAGTAGCTCTACTTATGTGTTTCTGTATTTTCAATATTCTCCTCATGTTATTCTCTGTAGGTCTTCCCCATGCTGATATACAATATATTAATTGACTTTCAAAAATAGATAAATAGATGGTCATTAAAATATCCCTAGTACAGAATTCTCTAAGGTAGCTGACCATAAATACAATAGGGGTTAGTTTCTTACAGCACTGATTCACCTGTTTTTTCCTAGTTCATGTAGTTGTCACTTCGAATCCCTAGCTAGTTGGCTGCTTTTGTATCACATATTTGCTCACTGCTTATATTTAAGTTTACAGAGTGCCTTCTTTGTTTTGTTTTAAATGTTATCATTTGAGTTTTATTTAGGTTAATTACAAGGTAATTTTCTTCCAACCACGTTGCTAGTTTCTGAAAGTACAGATTAAGATTTGTCTCTAGATTCCGTAGATTGATATTTGACATCTTTACTGTTGTATCATCTACATAAATAACCATTGCATCTTTCTCTCCATTCGGTCTTGGGATATCATTTACATATAGAATGAACAACAGAGGCCCCAGAGCCCTGTGGCACTCCTGATTTTATAGTGAGTGTGTTTGATGTAATATTGTTAAAGTCTGCATTGCTTCTTATAACTGTTTATTACTTTCTGTTTGACAAATATGATTTTATCCATTCATAAGACTTTCGGACCCTTATACTCCATTTTTCTAATTTGTTGAGCAATCTTTGATTATTGACTGTGTCAAAGGCTTTTGATAGATCTATAAGAACTGCTGTTGTGTACTCTCCAATGTCACGTTAACAGTCGCGAGGCAGCGGTATCCCCATCTAGAATTAAACCGTTCATTTAATGTGCATGCAATTTGTTTAGAATCATGTACTATACCCTCATTATAAACAATCTGCTCAATAATTTGATCCTGTTTCATAGTCTGATTTCTTCCCCTCTCCCTATTTATAATTTTCCATTATGCTCTGTTATTTTCACTTCTGTGTAGTATCCTATGAATGTCATCTGACTTTACCTAATTAATCTTATTTTTTAATTCATTCTTACACTTTAGAAGATATTTCTTCAGTGACATAATCTACTAACTAATTTTATATGTTCCTTGTATTTTATAATATCGTCCGTATTCCATTTTTTCTGTGTTGTTTTATGTATTAGTGGTTTTTTATTTTTTATTGGGAAGGCTATGTCTTTGTAATAATTGACTACACTTAAGAATGCATCATATTTTCCATCTGTTGTGACAGAATTAAACATTTCAGTCCAAGTTTTTCTGCTTAAAAGTTTCTTAAATAAGTCAATATTTTCTTTGGTGTAGGGTCTATATTCTTCAAGTATCCAAGTTTCCTGATGTTCTACTTTATTTTTAATACTAACTAGCGGGTACCCACAACTTTGTTCGTGTTTGTAAAGAATTTGGATGGAAAAATGCTGGTCGACCACTTTCAACCATTATATGTCCCACACCCCCGTAGCTACCGACATCTAACAACCATAGTGCACGATGGAAGACTTGATGCAATTACCACACACAAATGCCAGTCATCAGCGCTATGAACTTCAGCAGCAAAGTAAAATTTACGGACACACCTGTCTTCGAAGGAAATACGAAAATACCCTTGATCGACCACTTTCAACCACCATATCTCCCTCACTCCTAAGCATGGGCGCCGGCAGGATTGTTTCTAGGGGGGTGCACCAGGGCTGCGTTGGTGCCCCCCCCACCTATCGGCCCAAAAATTTCCGGGCGACCTTTTTTTTTTTTTTTTTAGGTCCACACGGCGACCCGGGATGCGGGATGTAGGGGGGTGCACCAGGGCCGTAATTGGTGCTCCCCACCCCCTATCGGCCCAAATTTACGGGCGACCCGGGATGCCAGGGGGGTGCAAGTGCACCCCCCTCCCGGCGCCCATGCTCCTAAGGTTACCGAAATTCTGCCAACGTTGTGATCGATGGGTGACTCTGTGTTACTACCACACACTAAGACCATACTTTTTGGTAAAAATTTGAAAGTGTCGCAGGACGATCAGTTTCAACCCCCATATCTCCCACACTCCCACAGCTACTGACATCTAACAACCATAGTGCATGACAGGAGACACGATACTATTACCACACAAATATACCAATGGTCTGTGCTATGTAGTTGGTGCAGAAAAGTGACATATGCGGAGACACATGTCTTTCGTAGAAATACGAAAACATCCTTGATCGGCCACTTTCAACCACCATATCTCCCACAATACCACAGTTACTGAAATTCAGCTGACGTTGTTATCAAAAGGTGACTCTGTGGTACTACCACACACAAACGCCAGTGATGTGCGATAGATAGTTTTCGCTGAAAAGTGATACACCATGACACATGCGTCTTTGGCAGAAATATTAAATTGCTGCAGGTCGACCACTTTCAACCCCCATATCTCCCACACCCCATAGCTACCGACTTCTAACAACCATAGTGCACGACAAGAGACGGGATTCTACTACCATGTAGGTATGACTTTATCCAATTGTTAGCTACTCCTCTATCTCCTAGGTGATCTAATTTTGAAAGCAAGATGATATGATCAGTTACATCAAATGCTTTTGAAAGGTTGAGGCATATTCCAGATACATGTCCTTTCACATCAAGTGTCTGTAAGATTTCCGTGTAAAATGAAGAAAGGGCAGTTTCAGTAGATTTATTCTTTCTGAACCCATGTTGAATATGTGAAAATAATTTATTACTTCCTTAAAATCTTTTTTGAATAGGGGTTTTACTTTTACTGTTTTTAGCCTATCTGGAAATATTTCACCAGAGAATGAGCTTTGCATTTATGAGAGAGGACATATACTAGTTCAGCACATTTTTTTAATAGATAATCTGGGACATCGTCAATTCCAGATGAAAATTTAGGTTTCAGCTCACCAATAATTTTTAATAATTCTTTTTCATTTGTTGGCTGATTAAAAATAGTTGACTATTATTTTGGCTGACATTAGCTTGAGTGTTGATGTTGGACTTGTTAACATTTTTGTTAATCAGATCTTCAGCAATATTTGAGAAATATGTATTAAACGTGTTGGATATCTCTAAAGGATCAGATATTATCTTTTAACTCTTTTAATATCTTTTAATGTTATGGCTATCTATCTACCTGTCTTGCTCCTATTTCATTCTTAACTATCTTCCACATGGCTTTCATTTTATTGGAAGCTGACGATATATATCTATTATTTTCTGATTTTCTTGTCTTACTACCTTGTTAAGAACCTGTTTGAATTGTTTGTAATATTTATCAGATTCTGGTGTTTGTGTTTTAGAAGTTGCATATAACAATTGTTTCTTTTTTATTGATACTAAAATACCAGCTAGGTAACCCAGCATTTTGCATAATTTATTTTAATTTGTTTTCTTGCCTTTAATGGGAAGCATATTTCAAAATAATGCAAAAATGTATTTATAAATGAGTAATATTTCTCATTTGTATTTCTGCTATTATATACTTCTTACCACGTTTCATTTATTAAGAAATTATTGAATTGGTTGATCTGCTGATCCTTAATGCTACGCGATTTTATATTTACTTGTGTGTTAATGTTAGATTCTAACTTTAATGTTAAAAGTTGAGCTAAATGGTCAGAATAACCTGTGCCAAAATTCACAGCATTATATCTGTAATTAGTGCTATTTAGGAAGATTTAGTCAATAGTTGTTGAATTTTTTGTAATGTGTGTACGTGTTTCTATCAGCCCTTTTAGATTAAAGGAGGATGCAAAGCTCAGAGTATTATTTGTCAACTTTGAATCCTTTGAAAAATCTATGTTATAGAATAAGGCATGAGGAATTGAGTTACTATTAGTAATTAGTATTATTAATTTCATGAGTGCTATGTTAGTGATGACCTGTATAGCTATGTAAACTAATGCATTTTATATTTTGTGCCAGCAATTCCCCCTCCACCAAGGAACACCTTACTCAAAATAAAGAAGGATAAAGAAACTGAAAGTTTAAAAACTGTAGGCAGGAAGGCTTCGATGATCAAATAAACATGATCATACCAATATTTTGGCATAAACCGTAATCAATAAACATGATCATACCAATATTTTGGCATAAACCGTAATCATGTTTTGAAATGAGACATAATGACAAGTGGATCAGATGTAACACAGCTGATCCCTTTGCTATATGTCTCACCTCCAAATGTGATTGCATTTTACACTGAAATATTGTAAAGTTTGTTTTTGCAGATATCCTGCCTTCTGCAACAAGTGATGGGTTTATTTTCCATTTCCATTCATATTTTAGTTCCTTAACGGGATTTTCACTGTTTCCTTATTCATGCATATTTGTAACCTTAACTGATGAATTGACTTCTTGGGATTTGTCTTCATTCCTTCCTGACCTACTAATAGCATATGCAGGCACTGTACCAATGACAGATACCTGTCACAAGTAATGCCTCTGCATCCAGGTTATGCATCAATTCTAACCAGTTTTTTTAGCCTGTTTTGTTACCTTCAGGTCACTTTCTGTGCTACTGACATTGGTGGTAGTCTATCATGTATCCCTGCTTTCACTACCATATCCTCTGTGAAAGTGAAAAGTGTAATCCTATATCCTTTCTAATCTCTAAACAAACCTTATAGTACTGTTGTTCACATCCACTTCTCCCTCACTTTTCCAATTTCCACTGAAATTATTTTTCACATCACTTACAGTATATATTTTCAATAAGCACCATACTTTCCATTCCAGTTTTCCCTTGGCTTCCTAGTCTCTCTCAATAACATCCATTCCCTAAACTTCTCATACTCCTTCTCTCTCACTCATATCACCTTCCTTAACATAGACATCTTCATGCATAATGGCCCCTTACACATTGTAGGAAAAAAAATTCATATGGGGGGAGGAGCCCCAATGACCCTAAACTCAATTCTTTCCTATAAGCCTACTTTTTTCTCTGCAAAGTTTAATTTAATTAGACCGGTCGCCACCCATATGGTTTTAATAATGGGGTTTTCAAATGAAGGGTAATATCAAAAGATTGTTCTCAACACAGATTTTAAAGTCCAGTATTTTATTGTTCAAAGTTCAAAGACATCTTTACTCTGACAACAGGAATTGTTACCAGAAAGACTTCATTCCGAAAATTGCAGATTAATGCCACGATATGAATCTACACTCCATTCAGACACAATAAAAGTTCACTCCACTCGAAACCTCAGATGAAATCATGCTAATTGACAAATTTAAATTAGGGAAAAGGAGTTCGTTAAGTCAATGATCCATTTCAATATTAGAGTTGCTGTCTACGAATATTCTAAGTCCGGTTCTTCATGACTGGTCTACGCTACTCGATACCACGCGGTACAGACACCGCTTGTCCTTGACCATACCGCCCGCCCACACTTCACACGCTCACCCTCTAACCTGTTTGAAACTAATGCGCCCAAGGTCACGCCTCAGGTCTCTTTTATAGACTCCCCCAAGCCTGATGGAAATTTCCACTGCATCTGGCGTCCCCTCTACGCTCTCTCTCCTCGACCCTTTCTTTCTAACATGTCGGCTCACAAAGGCTTCTCCCACGAGTTTTTCTGATTTTCATGAAACTTTGTAATAACATAGAGTTCATCATTCTAAGCATTTTCTATCCTCATAAAAATTTTCACATCTGCTCTCATATTGTTGTTATTAATTTTCAAAGTTCAATAAACCTATTTTCTGGATCTAGTGTCCCAACTATTTGTTCTAGCGTGTTAGTTCTAATCTTCAGAAATTCTACATATCTTGATGATTAATTTGGTGTATCTCACTACCTTCTAAAAACTTCTCATTAAAAAGATATCGTCTCTCAAAGTTTCCGTCCCTCCTAGGCGGCCATAATGGAATCCAGATTAAATACTTTGAAATTAAATATCTTATATTGAGAGTGTGTTGTTTTGATAAAAGTCTCTGCCTAACTTACTTTAAAAAATTGCACTTTCATAAAAATAGTGTGCCTCCCAGATGTTTTGTCTACTTTTTTTCTTGACTTTTCTCGATCTTCGTCTCTACCCATTCCATACAATCTGCTTTAACAGATTTCAATTTGAAATTACTTTTAAAATATTTCTACTCAACTCAACGATCTCAAACTGCTGTCATCAACTTACCACAAGAAAGTCTTTGATCTGATGTAATTTTCTTTTGACTACTTATTTTATTTTCAACTTACTATTTTTTCCTTTATTGAAAAAGTACTTTAAAACTCGTCATATTTACTCTAAATTCCGTTTGAAACCATATTTTGTACTTCTAAACCAAGATTCGATACTTTCATCCCTGTATCTAAATTCATTTAATATCATTCTTTCATACCCCTATGAACCTGCCGGCTGTTGCGTCATCACTGCCACAAAGCGTCCCTGTTCGGGTTTTAAGATTGCGCATAACTTCCTTCAGAAAATTCGTACGACATTGAGACTACTACCAATGTGATTCTTACATTGTCTTCTACACCTGATAGTGTTATCTTTTGGGGGAAATATCCCTTTGGGTAACCTACTAAAACCAATACCAAGCATCCTTCCTACTCGTTTTCTCAGTTTCCAATAAGGCCAACTCTGTCTTTATCAAATCCACTAATCTACAATAAAACCTGATCTTTGATAGCTGATATCTACATCTCAAAAAAATGCTTCACCTGCAGCATAGGCATCTGCAAACACAACTCTTCTAATCAACTAATTGTGACCAGATACTCCAGCAATCTTACAAGCCATTGAATCCAGCAGTAATACCCTAGAATTGTTCCATAAACATTGTCCCATCTAGCATATCAGAACACCCAACATGCACAACCCTAAATCAACTATAATTTTGTCTTCCTCGCCCTGTGTACTGCTGCCCTGGAATCCCTAAACCAAATCCTTATTCATGGTAATGATTTTCTTAGATCTTTTCCAGAAATGAGCAGTACTCTCTACTAGTCATCCTACAATCTCCTGCTTCATCTTCAGCAAACCACCTAACTTGAATAATGTATTTCCTTGGTTCTACAAGCTAATAAAGTTAGCAATTGTTGCGAAGGTCTGTGTAGTCATTTGTTGAATAACATACATGTCCAAAAATATCAACCCTCTAATGCTCCTAAACCACCTAATAATAGGTTGTTTTACAAAACCAGAAACATGCACCCATCTACCACAGCCAATTGCAACCACATCACTGGTGAAAATTACCCTGTACCATGACACACCTCATATACCAGCTCACCAAAAACTATTCGACCAACAGGAAGAACAGTTTACTCTCAAAATCCCACAACTTGGTTACCTTAATAACAGCTTTACAGCCCTAGCCCTCATAGTAGTCCCTGTCAACACATCTAAACTCCCTAGATGGGAATTGCCCTGCCAACACATTCTGGACATCAGACATTCCATCGGTCTCAACCTTAGAAAGTAATTACCTTCGTCTTCACCATCCCACCACTTGCATATTTTATTCATTTATGATAGTTTTTAACTACTTATTTTTTTTATTTTTGTGTATAATTAATTTACTTTCTTCTATGCTTAACATTTTCAATAATATTGTTTTCTTTGTATCCACCATTTCTGTCTTGGAACAAAAGTAAAAATACCATTCATTTGGCTGGATTGATCGCAGTTGCCTGTGCAAACCTAGCCATGCATTTTCTTTTCTACAATCATCAGTAAGGTCTTTAACAAAAATTGTGTGTTTTCTGTTATCAAAGTCCTCCTTCCTTCAAGTCTGATAAGTCTCAGTGTGTGCACATGTAATCCCCTTGCCATATGTCTCACCCCTGTGCATGATTGAGTTTTTAACCGAAATATGTTAAGTATATTCATTTTTGTGTGTTAATTGCTGCCCTATTGCCTTCATCTGCGGCGAGTGTTGTGTTTAGTTTCCCTATCCTTCAATTTCATTGTTATAATTATCAAAATAAATAAATGCATGGAAAAAAGGGAAAATGCACCCAACACTCGCCAAAGTTGAAGGGAGGATGGCAGCAGCAACACAAAACAACACTTCTGTTAACTTGAAAAATGGATTTTCAACTGAAATATTGTTTTCTTTTTGTTTGTGTGTTGTTTTGTGTTGCTGCTGCCCTCCTCCCTTCAATTTTGGTGAGTGTTGGGTGTATTTTCCCTTTTTTCCATGTAAATATTGCCTCGCGGCATTTCTTTCCTTTCATTGTTACCTAAAATAAATAAATGTATGTATATAAAATAATTGGTTTCAGATTAAGATAAGCCAGACACAAATTTCTGTTACTGTTTGATCATTTGGGAACTTTGTCAATTTAATGATTTTAATTACTTTATTTAGCAACTACTGCTATAAATTGCAAATTTATGGCAGGAGCAATTCAAACACATGTAACAAGAGTTCATGCAGTCCAGTGAATGCATGATTCCACTTCTTGCCCATCATACATACACCATAATTTTCTTTAGAGGAAGTTTTGGTTTCAGCATGTGTTCCAAGAGCTAGTATGCTTCTCAATGGTCATAAAGGTTCCATTATTCATTTCACACCATAATTTTACAAAGAATTCTATAATTTTAATCTTGAAAAAGCAAAGAAATGGTAATTTCCAAATATTCTATCCCTATCTTTCAGTTGAGTGACGTGTAATTTTCCTACGTGCTATGAGACTGTTGAAGATTATATGCTGAGCAGTACTGCCATTTCTTAAACTTAGTCATTGATTCTGTCCTTTCCTCCCCTCCAAACATTGTCATCAACAGAAGAAGGTGAATTACAAAATGGCTAAGTATCCTGATTTAAATCACCACAACAAATCATTTCAAACCTGCACGTTTGTCTCCCCCCCCCCCCCCACCACACACACACACACACACACACACACACACACACACACACACACACACACACTCTCTTATTATACCTTCATTGAAAGCAGCACTCGCGTTTTATTTTATCTTGACTGCACTTTGGTTGAATTTAAACTTGTACTACTAGATTATCCTGATGTATATACCTTTTCTGTTATACCTCTTTCCAGCATCAATTATCTTGGTGATATGTTTTTAAACGTTTTCTTGTGGCTTGCCCTTTCCAGATGATAGAAACACCAGGCCATGTGCTTCAAACCATAGTCAGAGGAGTACATGAAAAACTGTCATTTTATTTACAATGAAATACTAAGTAGCAAAAAGAATTAGGATAGAGAGAAATGAACCACCACTTACCTTAGATGGTGGTTGTATGGCATGATTATATAAAACAGACAAAAACAAATAACATTGAAATTTTCTGTTCTTAGCCGTTTATCAACCAGGGCAGATTATGGAGGGTGAGTGTTATAGGAGACCGTCTAAAATTGTGAGGCTAAACTTGCACTTGACTGGTTTTATTTAACGGTCTCTGTTAACTGGGTACCTTTCATATTTTTGTCTTTTGCCTTTTAATATAACCTTTGAATGTTTAAATATGTCATTCAGTGATCCTTCTCCAGCCATAGTAATTTTCATGAATACACTGATTGAGTTCACTCTTTGCAGTTTTGTTACAAATTAGTTGTTTTTACATTCCCTGACATTTTGCTTTTTCCTTCAGTATTTGCCATGTATGATTTTTCTTAATTTGAGAATGAACATTTTTTTCCCCCTCTCATTTTCTCCTCAAATATTCTTATACCTGAATTTTTGCATTTGTTACAGTTGACTCTGAGATATGTTTGATTTGTTTGTTTTATATTTCAGCGATATTGCAGAACTCACCACATCCATAAACCAAGGTTTAAGTAAGCTTTACAACATTTGGGAAGAATGTGGATACAATAGAGAAGATTTGAATAAAAGGAGAAAGCAGTTGATGAAACATGTAGAGGTAAATTATTTTTATTTATGGTGATGTATCACAAATCATTGTTTCTGAATTCTGAGGAACATCCATAAATCATGGGGGGGGGGGGGGGAGTTGAAATCTACACTGGGCTATAGGAGCAGGGGGGCAGGAAGTTGTATGAGCCAAGCTGTGTAATTTTTCATTTATTTTATTTGGCGCAGTAACCTGGAATGGAACGATTCTGCAGAACAGTGATACTCCAAAATACCTCGGTGTAACTCTTGACCGAAGTCTCACTTTTAAAAATCATTGCCGCTGTAAGCACCTTACTATCGAAGAGGTTAGGAAAAGGGAAGCTCAGTTCACCATACCGATACCGATTCTAAAAAAATAACTAAACAAACCATTTTAAAGCAACAAGAAATAAATAACAGATAGCAAAGCACATAAATAAACCTTACATTGCAATAAATCAATGATATTCCAGCAGAGAATAGGTTATTCCAAACAAAAGTAAACTTTCACTATCAGATCCTAATATTGGTCACGGAGATATTCTGAACAGATTTCAAGGAAGTAAATGTTAAATAACAGTAAATATAGTACCTAAGCAAACTTTTTATCATAACTACTAAACATTATTCCAGAGGGAAATAAGTAATTTCACTATAAAGCAAATCTAACCTTTAAATTTTGCCATATACCAGATTTTGGTATTTCGGAATTGATTTTAATACAGTAAAGACTGTGAGAAGCTAATAAAAGCCAGGCCTAAACCTACAATAACAGTAACTTCGCAGTAAAGTATAGTTCCGAAGAGATTTTAAATAAATAAATACGATTGCTGGATAGCAGACGGAAGCAGGATGACAATAACAGATTGTGATGTAATTCGACCATTTAAAAGCTCCAAAAGTAAATGTAATAATGCCTGAGACAGTTTAGAAGAATAGCTGATAAGTTTCTGATAGTTTCTAATCACTTAATAATAACATGAAGTAGTTTTGGGGGAAATTGATAACTCATTTGCATAAGCAGTTTCCATAAACAATTTTAGGCCTTTTAAGTAATTTCAGGAGTTAAAAAGTAGATGAAAATGCATTAAATAATCGTCCTTTTCAGTTTTAATAGGTTCCAAGTAGTTTAAACCCGGAGAAATATGGTAAATCAGTAAAACTTTTCAGCATTAATTCCAACACCTTTAAACCATTTTGAAAGTGATAAGAACAGGTAAAAGCTAGTAGATACACGTAATTAATTTTCTATAACAATTAAGACATTTTACTAACCTGCTGTTTGTTAATCCAATTTCGAAATAACTCGCCAGAGGCACTGTACACAAAATATGCTTTTACACTAATTTTAAACACTGTCACACGATATAAAGTAAATAATAAATTAAAACAGTCCGAAAGAGAATTAAATTCATCTAAATCTCGTAGTTTCCAACCGTTTTATGAGCTTAAATGGTTATTCGAACACACGAAATAGGTCACTCAACTTTACCATTTTCTTATTCAAAAGCCTACCAAGATTTCGAGATAAAAAGTAGTTTTCCTTAAAGACCAACTCTTCTAGTTTCACATACTTTAATTTCACGTCATTTAACGCAATAGAACAGATGTTAGAGAATTTTCAAAACCACACGACAACAGACCACATGGTCTAAATAGAATATTTTATTGTGACTAAGTTATCACACCCACGAAGATGGGACAACTTTCAAAACACGTAATTTGATACAGGCTATACTTTAGTAATTTTTCCGGTTTGATAAATCACATACCTTCAGAGTTATTCATAGAAATATATACACAATAAAATGGCGAAGGTGTGAAATTTCTGTTTTTAGTGATAACTCCATCAATTCCAAACGGATTTGAATAAAATTTACACTTTTGAGCGGTTAAAATCCGGGACAACACTTTGATTATAGTTTCATGTTTATAACTTATGCCGTTTGTAAATCCCTAAAATTTCTGAACATGTCGCAATCGGGGGATGATTTGAATTTTGCCGTGACGTCACATTAAAAATAAAAGTTAAGAATAAATTAAAATTTTGTCATCCTACATGCTACCCATAAATTCCCATAACTCGTAAACACTTTAGATTTTAAACTAACCACCTTTTAAGGAAGTTATAAAAATAAACTCAAGGGAATATTTTAGACCACGGCAGAACACCGCCGGAGTGTAGCGTCCTTGAACCACTCCTATATAAGCCCTGGTGAGGGAGTCGTAAGAGAGTCGTCAATCAGTCGTTGGAAACAGTCTGTCAAAGTCGTGGGTCGATTTGAAGAGTGCGCGAGCTCTGGGCGAGCTAGCAACAAGTTGTCGCACGCGGGCAGGATGTGCGTGCGTCGTGAGGAGGGCGGCCATTTTCGGATTTAGAAAAATTCTAGAAACCATGAGTTGATTTGGTACTTTAACTTTTTGAGGGGAATTATCGGTTTGGGTTATGCTTCGCTACTTGCAATTATTCGTGTGATGATTTTCCGATGCCTTGCTAACTGCAAAATTGTAATTCAGTGACATTTCAGAATATATGTGAACTTGTGAAACTTTTAAAACCGACTTTCATTTTACAGTACACCCTTCCTGTTTGGGGGTATAAACGAACAGGTGGCGACCATATTTAATACCAGTTAGCAGTTTCCATAGGCAATACACGGTCAACAAACTATTTTAATAACCTTAAGTATTTTTCATCATGGCTAGTTGAGGTGCACACAGTTGATATCCACCCCCGGGAATCAGCTTGGCTCCTTACACCGCATTGTCAAGATGAAAATATCATCACACAACAATATCTTATGCAAGTTGACTGGAACAAGCTGGGGAGCTAACCCAAGTGTCATCTGCACTTCTGCCTTATTATGCTACTCTACAGCAGAGTACGCCTATCCTTTGTGGCAAAAATCTGGTCATGCTAAGACAGTGGATATTGCACTCCACAGAACCGCTGACTTATGACAGAATGCCTCAGGTGGAGATATTGGTTGGTATTGCCCCTGGAGAAGTTGCTACCAACTTGGCAAGGCTCAGAGTGAAATAAGACCCCCGACACCCTCTACATTGCCATCGAGACTGAAATTCAGATCAGGCTCTTAAGGACCTCAACACCACTGTAAGGAAACACCAAGCAATGAAAGAATATCAATCTGGGAGAAGAGTGTGACAAAACATCAACTAGATCAAGCTGAAAGAGTATCTACCACATGGGGTCTGAATAACCATAGCACATATGGAAGTCACTGAACAGACTTTGAGCTGGAGTTGGCTACTGCAAAGACACTCTCGCATGTGGATACCTAGGAGAACAACCAGATATCACATGTCCCTGTGGCGAGATCAAAACTGTGGTACATTTTTTGTCATGCCCACAAGTGGAAGTATATGTATCTCACTCAGACCTTCAATCGGCAAGCCATTGCATTGGCGAAAAACTGTTTTGTATCTCATGCTAGCATCAACTTGAAAGATGATTTGGCACAATTTAAACAGGGTTAATAACAGCATGTGGATATTTATTTCCGTAACTTCATTACCTACCTCTGTATTTTAGTTTTATTATATATTTACAGTGTCATTTCACATCTACATCTACATATATACTCTGCAATTCACAAAATTGTTGGTGACAGAGGGTGCTCGCACCAAAGCTAATCTCTTTGCTGTGCATTCCAATCCCTAATGGTACGAGGGAAAAAGAATTCATATAAGAATCAGTCCGGCACCTTATTTCTCTAATTTATCTTTCCTGTCCTTCCGACTCAAATAGGTTGGTGGAAGAAGTATTTCACTACACTCAAAAGTGAATGTGGGAGTGTGACAAAACATCAACTAGATCAAGCTGAAAGCGTATCTACCACATGGGGTCTGAATAACCATAGCACATATGGAAGTCGCTGAACAGACTTTGAGCTGGAGTTTGCTACTGCAAAGACACTCTCGCTTTGACTTGAAGTCATAGTGCTAGGTTGACATGGGGCAGAGGCCCGACGAGGGACCACATAGAGGAGGTAAAGGGGGGGAGGGTCCAAAAGAACCCAAAATTAAACGTATGGTTTATAGAAACTTCCAGAATGTTGTATGATTGAATGATGATACATCACCATATTGTAGAAATAAAATATGGTAGATGCTGCAGGTTATCATACATCTGTACGATTCAGTTAGTAATTCAAACTGCATGCACTACATTGCTACTGGATGGGTGGTACATTGTTGCTCCTTGGGCGTATGTGTTTTGCTGAAGAGTGATAACATCCTTTTTTTGTGGAACTGGGTATAATCAGTTAACTTGCAGGTTACTGCTTGTAACATACCCGATTTTACTAACCTGATGTATGAACTCTTGTTTTACGTTGCTGTAGGAGTAATCATTAAGATTTTAATTTTCTTTTTTTGCCAATATTATGCCAGATGAATTCACTGATGGTTCTTTCGTAATAACCTCTGTCTATTCTTCCCATTCCTGGCCCCAATATCTACAGCTAGTTGTGAAGCCCTATTATTATTATTATTATTTAATTCTGTATACCATAATTGCTCTCATAAATTACATATTTTTCGAGTGGTCGCATGTATAGACAATACATTTTTGATTTCATTAAAAAAATCATTTGAGATATTACTGAAGCCAATGTCTGATGATACCTCACACCATAAAGATTTGTCCTCATCAGTTGGTTCTTGAGTGGTCTCCCGCCTGAAGGTGCGCTGAATTTGGCAGTTGTCGTAGTCATTACTCTGTAACACGGAACAGAACAGTCAACAACTACCCTTTTTGGATGTGCTGGTAAAGAGAAGACTGGATGTTACATCAGGACACAGTGTTTACTGTAATGCTACTCACACGGACCAATATAACATGCCTCCAGCTACCCACCCTTCACAAAGGAATGGAGTGCTAAATACACTGGTCCACAGAGCACATGTCATTTCTGACAAAGACAGTCTGTCTGCTGAACTAACACCTAAAGAACTTGTTCCAGAATAATGGCTACACCAAATTCGGCGTGCCTTCTGACAGAAGACCACTCAAGAATCGACTGATGAGAGGATAAGCCAAGAGCCACAGCCTTCATCCCGTACTCCGGCAATGTATTGAACAAGATTGGCAGAATTCTACGCCGACAAAACATCAAGTGCGTTTACCACCCGCCAGCCAAGATTAAAGCACTACTTTAAATAATCTGGGACTTAGGAAATCTGGTGTATATCACATACCCTGAGAGTGCGGAAAAGCATATTTCGGGCAGACCATTCACATGATTGAAGAACGGCGCAGAGAGCATAAATTTACACCGAGCTACAGCAGCTGTCAAAATCAGCAAATTGCTGAACATTGCCTAGAGATGTGGCATACAATTGAATATGAGGACACTGAAGTTCTGAGAAACACATCTCACTTTTGGGGCTGTGTATACAAGGAAGCCATTGAGATCCGGCTACGGTGTAACCTCATAAACAAAGATAACAGGTTCCAACTAAGTCAAGCTTGGAACCCAGCACTGAAACGGCTCCACAAACACCAGAGCCAAGGCACAGTGCACGAGGAGGTGGCATACAGACTGATGGTCACTGCTCGACGCATTAGAGTGTACCATGCCCACCATGGCTATAGGTGTGTCACAGCATGAGTGGAGGGGATGGATCGAAGGTTATAAATACCGACCAGGCTGGACCAGCCCAGAAGTCGCATCCTGGACTGCACTCCTCACGCCGGCCAGCAGATGCAACCTGAAGATGATGGCATGTTATGCCATCGAAAATTCATTCATCCACTATCAATTGATCCGGTCGCATGCCCTAGAGATCTTGAAATGCATAATTTCCTTTTTTGTGCCAAGTGGTTATCACAAATTACTCTGTTCAACAAAGAGAAAATAATTTGTTTGTTAATTGAAATTAGGAAATTATTATTGTTTATAGGGATAAGAAAGAGGATGGGACTATTTAATATTTTTTAGCTCCAATTTTAATGATATGAGATGTATGACATACAAAATTACATATTTTAGCACAAGTGATAATAATACAAACACGATATTTTACACAGTATAAAAGAGTTTTATATCAGGAATGTTAATATATTATGTTGATATTGATAATAAAAACACAATTTCATGTTTGTATCGGTTATGGTGGGATATTCAGAATGCTTCCTTTTTCCTTACTGATTGTACATTTGCCCTGTACCATATCTAATATTTGACCAGCGGTAGTCATTGAGCAATGATACCTCCAATTTACCCTGAATCTTCTCATTTGCTGAGATATCCTAATGAAACCTCTCACCATGTCTCCAATCAAGAAGGCTTTTCTCTAAGTGCACTGCTTTCATCGAACAATTAACATCACAGCATACAATAATATTATTGGCATCAAATCCTTTCATTTGCCTCTGTAAAAACTTCATCGGCTTCATCCAGTAAGAGATTTCACTCGATGGATTCAACAGGAAATCTTTTTTACCCCCTTGAAATACCTTGCTGAGCTGGTGGTGTCATAAAAAAAGTTACTGATTTACATGGATTCCCACCATATCATTGGTACACCATACTCCTTTTACGGTTAAGGAACTACGAAGATTCACTGAGCAAGAATTACAACAAATGCAAAGTGCCCAAGCTTGTCTTGATCTCTCATTTTGACATAAAGGTAAAGAAAAAAAGGCTAACTATTTGTAATAGCTACGTGTATTAAGCCACTCCAGTACAGCGAAAGACACATCACTACAAATATAACAAAAATTGTAGGAAACGTCAACACTTTTGCTTGGCGTTTTAAAGGACAGCCTACAGCAGCGATTCTCAAAGTGTGGTACGCGAACCCCTAGGGGTTCGCGAGTTGATCATAGGGGGTTCGCGGCGAGATTTACGTAATGGTGGCAGACTGATTGTATCACGCGTGTGACATGCATCATTTAATACAATGCCTTCAAAGAAATATCGCTCCTTTCACTCGATGTGCCGAATAAGTATTAATAGATAATATGTAAATTTTTGAACGCCAAATATCTTTCAAGGTTCAAATTCTACATTATGCTATATATTTCCATTATTCGGCACCACTCACAATCGTGTTAGGTTTGGTAACAATAGGGGCGGAAAATAATGCCTTAAGAAAGGGCTACAATGGCTTGAAATTACGTAATAATTTGTGACTGACAAAAAGCGCGCGGCATTGTTTAGTATAGTTGTTTCTCAAGTCAGTGGTACTCCGCGCGCGCACTTATTTCGGCCGGCTGAAATAAAGTTGATAAGTAATTTTGATTAAAAAGTAAGTGAAAACATGAACCAGTGGTTAAAAACCGGATCAATACGCGGAAAATGCCCAGATACTCAAAAGTTATCCAGTTCAGAAACATTGAAAACTTCGTTGAGTCAAATTGTGTCTACGTCTACTGAAAGTTCAATTTCGAAAGAAAATACGCGGAAAACAAGTAAACCAGAAGAACACTTCATTCCATCGACAAAGAAAAGAAAATATGATGAAGATTATCTGAAAATTGGATTTGTGTGCAAAGAAGACACCCAGTACCCAGAGCCACAGTGTGTAATATGTTCAGAAGTTCTCGCAAATAGCTCGATGAAGCCATCATTGCTGCGAAGACATTTGGAGACAAAACATCAGCAGTACGTAAACAAATCTTTAGATTTTTTTGTTCGAAAAAAGAGGGAGTTGGAATCTTCAAAAAAAACTGTGACAAATACTGCAACTACCAACGCTGATTATTTACGTGCGTCTTTCCTAGTGGCATACAAAATTGCAAAGACCGGCAAGTCATACAATATTGCTGAGGAATTAATTTTGCCAGCTGCTAAAGATATGGTCAGTTGCGTGCTAGGAGACAAATTAGCAAAATTA
>JARYHS010008074.1:199674942-199690942 GCA_031002005.1 Vandiemenella viatica | reverse complement strand
GCCAAGCTGATTCCCGGGGGTGGACATCAGCTGTGTGCACACCTCAACTAGCCATGATGAAAAATACTTAAGGTTATTAAAATAGTTTGTTGGCCGTGTATTGCCTATGGAAACTGCTAACTGGTATTAAATATGGTCACCACCTGTTCGTTTATACCCCCAAACAGGAAGGGTGTACTGTAAAATGAAAGTCGGTTTTAAAAGTTTCACAAGTTCACATATATTCTGAAATGTCACTGAATTACAATTTTGCAGTTAGCAAGGCATCGGAAAATCATCACACGAATAATTGCAAGTAGCGAAGCATAACCCGAACCGATAATTCCCCCAAAAAGTTAAAGTACCAAATCAACTCACGGTTTCTAGAATTTTTCTAAATCCGAAAATGGCCGCCCTCCTCACGACGCGCGCACATCCTGCCCGCGTGCGACAACTTGTTGCTAGCTCGCCCAGAGCCCGCGCACTCTTCAAACCGACCCACGACTTTGACAGACTGTTTCCAACGACTGATTGACGACTCTCTTACGACTCCCTCACCAGGGCTTATATAGGAGTGGTTCAAGGACGCTACACTCCGGCGGTGTTCTGCCGCGGTCTAAAATATTCCCTAGAGTTTATTTTTATAACTTCCTTAAAAGGTGGTTAGTTTAAAATCTAAAGTGTTTACGAGTTATGGGAATTTATGGGTAGCATGTAGGATGACAAAATTTTAATTTATTCTTAACTTTTATTTTTAATGAGACGTCACGGCAAAATTCAAATCATCCCCTGATTGCGACATGTTCAGAAATTTTAGGGATTTACAAACGGCATAAGTTATAAACATGAAACTATAATCAAAGTGTTGTCCCGGATTTTAACCGCTCAAAAGTGTAAATTTTATTCAAATCCGTTAGGAATTGATGGAGTTATCACTAAAAACAGAAATTTCACACCTTCGCCATTTTATTGTGTATATATTTCTATGTATAACTCTGAAGGTATGTGATTTATCAAACCGGAAAAATTACTAAAGTGTAGCCTGTATCAAATTACGTGTTTTGAAAGTTGTCCCATCTTCGTGGGTGTGATAACTTAGTCACAATAAAATATTCTATTTAGACCATGTGGTCTGTTGTCGTGTGGTTTTTGAAAATTCTCTAACATCTGTTCTATTGCGTTAAATGACGTGAAATTAAAGTATGTGAAACTAGAAGAGTTGGTCTTTAAGGAAAACTACTTTTTATCTCGAAATCTTGGTAGGCTTTTGAATAAGAAAATGGTAAAGTTGAGTGACCTATTTTGTGTGTTCGAATAACCATTTAAGCTCATAAAACGGTTGGAAACTACGAGATTTAGATGAATTTAATTCTCTTTCGGACTGTTTTAATTTATTATTTACTTTATATCGTGTGACAGTGTTTAAAATTAGTGTAAAAGCATATTTTGTGTACGGTGCCTCTGGCGAGGATTAACAAACAGCAGGTTAGTAAAATGTCTTTTAATTGTTATAGAAAATTAATTACGTGTATCTACTAGCTTTTACCTGTTCTTATCGCTTTCAAAATGGTTTAAAGGTGTTGGAATTAATGCTGAAAAGTTTGATTATTTACGTCTGTATACCGGCTTCCTAGTTTTACTGATTTACCATATTTTTTCCGGGTTTAAACTACTTGGAACCTATTAAAACTGAAAAGGACGATTATTTAATTCATTTTCATCTACTTTTTAACTACTGAAATTACTTAAATGGCCTAAAATCGTTTATGGAAACTGCTTATGCAAATGAGTTATCAATTTCCCCCAAAACTACTTCATGTTATTATTAAGTGATTAGAAACTATCAGAAACTTATCAGCTGTTCTTCTAAACTGTCTCAGGCATTATTACATTTACTTTTGGAGCTTTTAAATGGTCGAATTACATCACAATCTGTTATTTTCATCCTGCTTCCGTCTGCTATCCAGCAATCGTATTTATTTCTTTAAAATCTCTTTGGAACTATATTTTACTGCGAAGTTACTGTTATTGTAGGTTTAGGCCTGGCTTTTATTAGCTTCTCACAGTCTTTACTGTATTAAAATCTATTCCGAAATACCAAATTCTGGTATATGGCAAAATTTAAGGGTTAGATTTGCTTTATAGTGAAATTACTTATTTCCCTCTTGAATAATGTTTAGTAGTTATGATAAAAAGTTTGCTTAGGTACTATATTTACTGTTATTTAACATTTACTTCCTTGAAATCTGTTCAGAATATCTCCCTGACCAATATTAGGATCTGATAGTGAAACTTTACTTTTGTTTGGAATAACCTATTCTCTGCTGGAATATCATTGATTTATTGCAATGTAAGGTTTATTTATGTGCTTTGCTATCTGTTATTTATTTCTTGTTGCTTTAAAATGGTTTGTTTAGTTATTTTTTTAGAATCGGTATCGGTATGGTGAACTGAGCTTCCCTTTTCCTAACCTCTTCGATAGTAAGGTGCTTACAGCGGCAATGATTTTTAAAAGTGAGACTTCGGTCAAGAGTTACACTGAGGTATTTTGGAGTATCACTGTTCTGCAGAATCGTTCCATTCCAGGTTACTGCGCCAAATAAAATAAATGAAAAATTACACAGCTTGACTCATACCACTTCCTGCCCCCCTGCTCCTGTAGCCCAGTGTAGATTTCAACTCCCCCCCCCCCCCCCATGATTTATGGATGTTCCTCAGAATTCGGAAACAATGATTTGTGATACATCACCATAAATAAAAATAATTTACCTCTACATGTTTCATCAACTGCTTTCTCCTTTTATTCAAATCTTCTCTATTGTATCCACATTCTTCCCAAATATTGTAAAGCTTACTTAAACCTTGGTTTATGGATATGGTGAGTTCTGCAATATCACTGAAATATAAAACAAACAAATCAAACATATCTCAGAGTCAACTGTAACAAATGCAAAAATTCAGGTATAAGAATATTTGAGGAGAAAATGAGAGGGGAAAAAAATGTTCATTCTCAAATTAAGAAAAATCATACATGGCAAATACTGAAGGAAAAAGCAAAATGTCAGGGAATGTAAAAACAACTAATTTGTAACAAAACTGCAAAGAGTGAACTCAATCAGTGTATTCATGAAAATTACTGTGGCTGGAGAAGCATCACTGAATGACATATTTAAACATTCAAAGGTTATATTAAAAGGCAAAAGACAAAAATATGAAAGGTGCCCAGTTAACAGAGACCGTTAAGTAAAACCAGTCAAGTCCAAGTTTAGCCTCACAATTTTAGACGGTCTCCTATAACACTCACCCTCCATAATCTGCCCTGGTTGATAAACGGCTAAGAACAAAAAATTTCAATGTTATTTGTTTTTTGTCTGTTTTATATAATCATGCCATACAACCACCATCTAAGGTAAGTGGTGGTTCATTTCCCTCTATCCTAATTCTTTTTGCTACTTAGTATTTCATTGTAAATAAAATGACAGTTTTTCATGTACTCCTCTGACTATGGTTTGAAGCACATGGCCTTGTGTTTCTATCATCTGGAAAGGGCAAGCCACAAGAAAACGTTTAAAAACATATCACCAAGATAATTGATGCTGGAAAGAGGTATAACAGAAAAGGTATATACATCAGGATAATCTAGTAGTACAAGTTTAAATTCAACCAAAGTGCAGTCAAGATAAAATAAAACGCGAGTGCTGCTTTCAATGAAGGTATAATAAGTGTGTGTGTGTGTGTGGTGGAGGGGGGGGGGGACAAACATGCAGGTTTGAAATGATTTGTTGTGGTGATTTAAATCAGGATACTTAGCCATTTTGTAATTCAACTTCTTCTGTTGATGACAATGTTTGGAGGGGAGGAAAGGATAGAATCAATGACTAAGTTTAAGAAATGGCAGTACTGCTCAGCATATAATCTTCAACAGTCTCATAGCACGTAGGAAAATTACACGTCACTCAACTGAAAGATAGGGATAGAATATTTGGAAATTACAATTTCTTTGCTTTTTCAAGATTAAAATTATAGAATTCTTTGTAAAATTATGGTGTGAAATGAATAATGGAACCTTTATGACCATTGAGAAGCATACTAGCTCTTGGAACACATGCTGAAACCAAAACTTCCTCTAAAGAAAATTATGGTGTATGTATGATGGGCAAGAAGTGGAATCATGCATTCACTGCACTGCATGAACTCTTGTTACATGTGTTTGAATTGCTCCTGCCATAAATTTGCAATTTACAGCAGTAGTTGCTAAATAAAGTAATTAAAATCATTAAATTGCCAAAGTTCCCAAATGATCAAACAGTAACAGAAATTTTTGTCTGGCTTATCTTAATCTGAAACCAATTATTTTATATACATACATTTATTTATTTTAGGTAACAATGAAAGGAAAGAAATGCCGCGAGGCAATATTTACATGGAAAAGAAAGGGAAAATACACCCAACACTCACCAAAATTGAAGGGAGGAGGGCAGCAGCAACACAAAACACACAAACAAAAAGAAAACAATATTTCAGTTGAAAATCCATTTTTCAAGTTAACAGAAGTGTTGTTTTGTGTTGCTGCTGCTATCCTCCCTTCAACTTTGGTGAGTGTTGGGTGCATTTTCCCTTTTTTTCCATGCATTTATTTATTTTGATAATTATAACAATGAAATTGAAGGATAGGGAAACTAAACACATCACTCGCCGCAGATGAAGGCAACAGGGCAGCAATTAACACACAAAAATGAATATACTTAAACATATTTCGGTTAAAAACTCAATCATGCACAGGGGTGAGACATATGGCAAGGGGATTACATGTGCACACACTGAGACTTATCAGACTTGAAGGAAGGAGGACTTTGATAACAGAAAACACACATTTTTTGTTAAAGCCCTTACTGATGATTGTAGAAAAGAAAATGCATGGCTAGGTTTGCACAGCCAACTGCGATCAATCCAGCCAAATGAATGGTATTTTTACTTTTGTTCCAAGACAGAAATGGTGGATACAAAGAAAACAATATTATTGAAAATGTTAAGCATAGAAGAAAGTAAATTAATTATACACAAAAATAAAAAAAATAAGTAGTTAAAAACTATCATAAATGAATAAACTATGCAAGTGGTGGGATGGTGAAGACGAAGGTAATTACTTTCTAAGGTTGAGACCGATGGAATGTCTGATGTCCAGAATGTGTTGGCAGGGCAATTCCCATCTAGGGAGTTTAGATGTGTTGACGGGGACTACTATGAGGGCTAGGGCTGTAAAGCTGTTATTAAGGTAACCAAGTTGTGGGATTTTGAGAGTAAACTGTTCTTCCTGTTGGTCGAATAGGTTTTGGTGAGCTGGTATATGAGGTGTGTCATGGTACAGGGTCATTTTCACCAGTGATGTGGTTGCAATTGGCTGTGGTAGATGGGTGCATGTTTCTGGTTTTGTAAAACCTGTTATTAGGTGGTTTAGGAGCATTAGAGGGTTGATTTTTTTGGACATGTATGTTATTCAACAAATGACTACACAGACCTTCGCAACAATTGCTAACTTTATTAGCTTGTAGAACCAAGGAAATACATTATTCAAGTTAGGTGGTTTGCTGAAGATGAAGCAGGAGATTGTAGGATGACTAGTAGAGAGTACTGCACATTTCTGGAAAAGATCTAAGAAAATCATTACCATGAATAAGGATTTGGTTTAGGGACTCCAGGGCAGCAGTACACAGGGCAAGGAAGACGAAATAATAGTTGATTTAGGGTTGTGCATGTTGGGTGTTCTGATATGCTAGATGGGACAATGTTTATGGAACAATTCTAGGGTATTACTGCTGGATTCAATGGCTTGTAAGATTGCTGGAGTATCTGGTCACAATTAGTTGATTAGAAGAGTTGTGTTTGCAGATGCCTATGCTGCAGGTGAAGCATTTTTGTGAGATGTAGATATCAGCTATCAAAGATCAGGTTTTATTGCAGATTAGTGGATTTGATAAAGACAGAGTTGGCCTTATTGGAAACTGAGAAAACGAGTAGGAAGGATGCTTGGTATTGGTTTTAGTAGGTTACCCAAAGGGATATTTCCCCCAAAAGATAACACTATCAGGTGTAGAAGACAATGTAAGAATCACATTGGTAGTAGTCTCAATGTCGTACGAATTTTCTGAAGGAAGTTACGCGCAATCTTAAAACCCGAACAGGGACGCTTTGTGGCAGTGATGACACAACAGCCGGCAGGTTCATAGGGGTATGAAAGAATGATATTAAATGAATTTAGATACAGGGATGAAAGTATCGAATCTTGGTTTAGAAGTACAAAATATGGTTTCAAACGGAATTTAGAGTAAATATGACGAGTTTTAAGGTACTTTTTCAATAAAGGAAAAAATAGTAAGTTGAAAATAAAATAAGTAGTCAAAAGAAAATTACATCAGATCAAAGACTTTCTTGTGGTAAGTTGATGACAGCAGTTTGAGATCGTTGAGTTGAGTAGAAATATTTTAAAAGTAATTTCAAATTGAAATCTGTTAAAGCAGATTGTATGGAATGGGTAGAGACGAAGATCGAGAAAAGTAAAGAAAAAAAACTAGACAAAACATCTGGGAGGCACACTATTTTTATGAAAGCGCAATTTTTTAAAGTAAGTTAGGTAGAGACTTTTATCAAAACAACACACTCTCAATATAAGATATTTAATTTCAAAGTATTTAATCTGGATTCCATTATGGCCGCCTAGGAGGGACGGAAACTTTGAGAGACGATATCTTTTTAATGAGAAGTTTTTAGAAGGTAGTGAGATACACCAAATTAATCATCAAGATATGTAGAATTTCTGAAGATTAGAACTAACACGCTAGAACAAATAGTTGGGACACTAGATCCAGAAAATAGGTTTATTGAACTTTGAAAATTAATAACAACACTATGAGAGCAGATATGAAAAATTTTATAAGGATAGAAAATGCTTAGAATGATGAACTCTATGTTATTACAAAGTTTCATGAAAATCAGAAAAACTCGTGGGAGAAGCCTTTGTGAGCCGACATGTTAGAAAGGGTCGAGAGAGAGAGCGTAGAGGGGATGCCAGATGCAGTGGAAATTTCCATCAGGCTTGGGGGAGTCTATGAAAGAGACCTGAGGTGTGACCTTGGGCGCATTAGTTTCAAACAGGTTAGAGGGTGAGCGTGTGAAGTGTGGGCGGGCGGTATGGTCAAGGACAAGCGGTGTCTGTAGGTGTCTGTACCGCGTGGTATCAAGTAGCGTAGACCAGTCATGAAGAACCGGACTTAGAATATTCGTAGACAGCAAACTCTAATATTGAAATGGATCATTGACTTAACAAACTCCTTTTCCCTAATTTAAATTTGTCAATTAGCATGATTTCATCTGAGGTTTCGAGTGGAGTGAACTTTTATTGTGTCTGAATGGAGTGTAGATTCTTATCGTGGCATTGATCTGCAATTTTCGGAACGAAGTCTTTCTGGTAACAATTCCTGTTGTCAGAGTAAAGATGTCTTTGAACTTTGAACAATAAAATACTGGACTTTAAAATCTGTGTTGAGAACAATCTTTTGATATTACCCTTCATTTGAAAACCCCATTATTAAAACCATATGGGTGGCGACCGGTCTAATTAAATTAAACTTTGCAGAGAAAAAAGTATAGGAAAGAATTGAGTTTAGGGTCATTGGGGCTCCTCCCCCCCATATGAATTTTTTTTCCTACAATGTGTAAGGGGCCATTATGCATGAAGATGTCTATGTTAAGGAAGGTGATATGAGTGAGAGAGAAGGAGTATGAGAAGTTTAGGGAATGGATGTTATTGAGAGAGACTAGAAAGCCAAGGGAAAACTGGAATGGAAAGTATGGTGCTTATTGAAAATATACACTGTAAGTGATGTGAAAAATAATTTCAGTGGAAATTGGAAAAGTGAGGGAGAAGTGGATGTGAACAACAGTACTATAAGGTTTGTTTAGAGATTAGAAAGGATATAGGATTACACTTTTCGCTTTCACAGAGGATATGGTAGTGAAAGCAGGGATACATGATAGACTACCACCAATGTCAGTAGCACAGAAAGTGACCTGAAGGTAACAAAACAGGCTAAAAAAACTGGTTAGAATTGATGCATAACCTGGATGCAGAGGTATTACTTGTGACAGGTATCTGTCATTGGTACAGTGCCTGCATATGCTATTAGTAGGTCAGGAAGGAATGAAGACAAATCCCAAGAAGTCAATTCATCAGTTAAGGTTACAAATATGCATGAATAAGGAAACAGTGAAAATCCCGTTAAGGAACTAAAATATGAATGGAAATGGAAAATAAACCCATCACTTGTTGCAGAAGGCAGGATATCTGCAAAAACAAACTTTACAATATTTCAGTGTAAAATGCAATCACATTTGGAGGTGAGACATATAGCAAAGGGATCAGCTGTGTTACATCTGATCCACTTGTCATTATGTCTCATTTCAAAACATGATTACGGTTTATGCCAAAATATTGGTATGATCATGTTATTGATTACGGTTTATGCCAAAATATTGGTATGATCATGTTTATTTGATCATCGAAGCCTTCCTGCCTACAGTTTTTAAACTTCCAGTTTCTTTATCCTTCTTTATTTTGAGTAAGGTGTTTGTATGATTCCTTGGTGGAGGGGGAATTGCTGGCACAAAATATAAAAGGCATTAGTTTACATAGCTATACAGGTCATCACTAACATAGCACTCATGAAATTAATAATACTAATTACTAATAGTAACTCAATTCCTCATGCCTTATTCTATAACATAGATTTTTCAAAGGATTCAAAGTTGACAAATGATACTCTGAGCTTTGAATCCTCCTTTAATCTAAAAGAGCTGATAGAAACACGTACACACATTACAAAAAATTCAACAACTATTGACTAAATCTTCCTAAATAGCACTAATTACAGATATAATGCTGTGAATTTTGGCACAGGTTATTCTGACCATTTAGCTCAACTTTTAACATTAAAGTTAGAATCTAACATTAACACACAAGTAAATATAAAATCACGTAGCATTGAGGATCAGCAGATCAACCAATTCAGTAATTTCTTAATAAATGAAACGTGGTAAGAAGTATATAATAGCAGAAATACAAATGAGAAATATTACTCATTTATAAATACATTTTTGCATTATTTTGAAATATGCTTCCCATTAAAGGCAAGAAAACAAATTAAAATAAATTATGCAAAATGCTGGGTTACCTAGCTGGTATTTTAGTATCAATAAAAAAGAAACAATTGTTATATGCAACTTCTAAAACACATAAACAACACCAGAATCTGATAAATATTACAAAAAATTCAAACAGGTTCTTAACAAGGTAGTAAGACAAGAAAATCAGAAAATAATAGATATATATCGTCAGCTTCCAATAAAATGAAAGCCATGTGGAAGATAGTTAAGAATGAAATAGGAGCAAGACAGGTAGATAGATAGCCATAACATTAAAAGATATTAAAAGAGTTAAAAGATAATATCTGATCCTTTAGAGATATCCAACATGTTTAATACATATTTCTCAAATATTGCTGAAGATCTGATTAACAAAAATGTTAACAAGTCCAACATCAACCCTCAAGCTAATGTCAGCCAAAATAATAGTCAACTATTTTTAATCAGCCAACAAATGAAAAAGAATTATTAAAAATTATTGGTGAGTTGAAACCTAAATTTTCATCTGGAATTGACAATGTCCCAGATTATCTATTAAAAAAATGTGCTGAACTAGTATATGTCCTCTCTCATATATGCAAAGCTCATTCTCTGGTGAAATATTTCCAGATAGGCTAAAAACAGTAAAAGTAAAACCCCTATTCAAAAAAGATTTTAAGGAAGTAATAAATTATTTTCACATATTCAACATGGGTTCAGAAAGAATAAATCTACTGAAACTGCCCTTTTTTCATTTTACACGGAAATCTTAAAGACACTTGATGTGAAAGGACATGTATCTGGAATATGCCTCAACCTTTCAAAACATTTGATGTAACTGATCATATCATCTTGCTTTCAAAATTAGATCACCTAGGAGATAGAGGAGTAGCTAACAATTGGATAAAGTCATACCTACATGGTAGTAGAATCCTGTCTCTTGTCATGCACTATGGTTGTTAGAAGTCGGTAGCTATGGGGGTGTGGGAGATATGGGGGTTGAAAGTGGTCGACCTGCAGCAATTTAATATTTCTGCCAAAGACGCATGTGTCATGGTGTATCACTTTTCAGCGAAAACTATCTATCGCACATCACTGGCGTTTGTGTGTGGTAGTACCACAGAGTCACCTTTTGATAACATCAGCCGAATTTCAGTAACTGTGGTATTGTGGGAGATATGGTGGCTGAAAGTGGCCGATCAAGGATGTTTTCGTATTTCTACGAAAGACATGTGTCTCCGCATATGTCACTTTTCTGCACCAACTACATAGCACAGACCATTGGTATTTGTGTGTGGTAATAGTATCGTGTCTCCTGTCATGCACTATGGTTGTTAGATGTCAGTAGCTGTGGGAGTGTGGGAGATATGGGGGTTGAAACTGATCGTCCTGCGACACTTTCAAACTTTTACCAAAAACTATGTATCCCTTTTTAGCCAAAACTATGAAACGCAGATCACTGGTCTTAGTGTGTGGTAGTAACACAGAGTCACCCATTGATCACAACGTTGGCAGAATTTCGGTAACCTTAGGAGTGGGGGAGATATGGTGGTTGAAAGTGGTCGATCAAGAGTATTTTCGTATTTCCTTCGAAGACATGTGTGTCCGTAAATTTTACTTTGCTGCTGAAGTTCATAGCGCTGATGACTGGCATTTGTGTGTGGTAATTGCATTGAGTTTCCATCGTGCACTATGGTTGTTAGATGTCGGTAGCTATGGGGGTGTGGGACATATAATGGTTGAAAGTGGTCGACCAGCATTTTTCCATCCAAATTCTTTACAAACACGAACAAAGTTGTGGGTACCAGCTAGTTAGTATTAAAAAATAAAGTAGAACATCAGGAAACTTGGATACTTGAAGAATATAGACCCTACACCAAAGAAAATATTGACTTATTTAAGAAACTTTTAAGCAGAAAAACTTGGACTGAAATGTTTAATTCTGGCACAACAGATGGAAAATATGATGCATTCTTAAGTGTAGTCAATTATTACAAAGACATAGCCTTCCCAATAAAAAATAAAAAACCACTAATACATAAAACAACACAGAAAAAATGTAATACGGAAGATATTATAAAATACAAGGAACATATAAAATTAGTTAGTAGATTATGTAGGGAGGGATACCCGTCACTGAAGAAATATCTTCTAAAGTGTAAGAATGAATTAAAAAATAAGATTAATTAGGTAAAGTCAGATGACATTCATAGGATACTACACAGAAGTGAAAATAACAGAGCATAATGGAAAATTATAAATAGGGAGAGGGGAAGAAATCAGACTATGAAACAGGATCAAATTATTGAGCAGATTGTTTATAATGAGGGTATAGTACATGATTCTAAACAAATTGCTTGCACATTAAATGAACGGTTTAATTCTAGATGGGGATACCGCTGCCTCACGACTGTTAACGTGACGTTGGAGAGTACACAACAGCAGTTCTTATAAATCTATCAAAAGCCTTTGACACAGTCAATAATCAAAGATTGCTCAACAAATTAGAAAAATGGAGTATAAGGGGAAAGTCTTATGAATGGATAAAATTATATTTGTCAAACAGAAAGTAATAAACAATTATAAGAAGCAATGCAGACTTTAACAATGTTACATCAAACACACTCACTATAAAATCAGGAGTGCCACAGGGCTCAGTGCTGGGGCCTCTGTTGTTCATTCTATATGTAAATGATATCCCAAGACCGAATGGAGAGAAAGATGCAATGGTTATTTATGTAGATGATACAACAGTAAAGATGTCAAATATCAATCTACGGAATCTAGAGACAAATCTTAATCTGTAATTTCAGAAACTAGCAATGTGGTTGGAAGAAAATTACCTTGTAATTAACCTAAATAAAACTCAAATGATAACATTTAAAACAAAACAAAGAAGGCACTCTGTAAACTTAAATATAAGCAGTGAGCAAATATGTGATACAAAAGCAGCCAACTAGCTAGGGATTCAAATTGACAACTACATGAACTAGGAAAAACAGGTGGATCAGTGCTGTAAGAAACTAACCCCTATTGTATTTATGGTCAGCTACCTTAGAGAATTCTGTACTAGGGATATTTTAATGACCATCTATTTATCTCTTTTTGAAAGTCAATTAATATATTGTATATCAGCATGGGGAAGACCTACAGAGAATAACATGAGGAGAATATTGAAAATACAGAAACACATAAGTAGAGCTACCCTAAAAGAAAAAAGAACAGTTTCATACAAAACATATTTTGTAGATTTTAAGATTCTGACATTTCCTTGTATGTATGTAGGCTATATAAGACTATAATGCTTTCATTCACAAAGAATGTTATTAAAAAGAATGAACAAGTACACAAGTATGAAACCCGTAATAAAACTGACTTCAAGTTACAAGTACACAACACACACCAAAAAAATTGAAAAATGCCATTCCTATTCTGGAGCCCAATTGTACAATAAGCTTCCTACAGAATTAAGGTTCATCAGCAATAAGAGAGAACAGTTCAAGTATAGGCTTGAAGAGTATTTATGTAATAAAGCTTTCTACTCGATCAAAGAATATTTAATTATTTTTTTTTTATTTATTTATGTTGGCTTTTGATCAAACAAGGGAAACAACAGCATGAGTAACGAAATTGTGAATAGAGATTGTATAATCTTATCACATATTTGCCAATTAAAATATGATAAGGTAAAAAATAAAGTAAATGTATGATTAGTAAGTGACTGGCATAAAATTAAAAATGTACTAGTAGAGATATTTATATTTAAGGCATTAATCTTATAATCTTTGACTTGTCCTAAATTTCATTGTACAATTTATTGTATGGAAATGATAAAAATGGGACCAAATAAATGAATGAACATTGACTTCATTAAGATTCCTACTTTGCGTACCATAAATTACAACAATTTCATGGCACACCTTCAGTTTAAATTACAACTCGATTAACACATGCGTAATGATACATCATCTGTATCGCGATTAAACCCGTATAAAATACTTTTAAATAGTAATCTCACGCAGAAAAGTAAAAACGTTGCCTCAAATCTGATTCAGACAAATTGTTTAGAAGCTTGAGGAGGTAGAGAGGATCTTATGTGTCGTTCAGCATTTATCACTGTAGTTAAAAAGGAGTTGTGAACCTCTATCACATAAATTGATCGCTTGAGCGAAAATGAGCTAGAAAACATAATTAGTTACATAGTGAAACTGCCATGAAGGGGACAGATTCATCGTAATAAAGAGCATCTATTGCATAGCTTTCCCATCCTAAATCGGTAGCAGTTTATAATAACTCACCACTGACTGGTTCAAAATAAAATTATACATTTGGATCAATTTTCCACTACACTGTAATTCTATTGCCGCTTGAATACTTACGATTCAAAAGGAAACTCCATACTTTCGCAAAAAACTCCAACAGACACACACTACAAACTTATTCAAACCGACGCGGTACCAATGATACTTATAAATTCATGTTATTGAATATCTTTGATTTAAACAAGATTCAAATTAATTATAATGTATTGTCTCTGGATATTATACAACGATAGTTTAAACTATTGCTCACATTACATGGCAATTTTTAAATGCTTTTGCTTTAAAATTTGAAGTTTCAATAGTCATTCCTCTCTTAGGATTATTTAAATAATACAATTAAGAGATTCACAAAAAAAACAAGTCAGGTAATAATCTTATATATATATATATATATATATATATATATATATATATATATATATATAGACTTTCCCTATATTTCACTTTTCAGCCACCACTAGCTATGCAGATCACTGGTCTTTGTGTGTGGAAGTACCATGGAGTTTCCTGTCGTGGACAACGATGGCCGAATGTCGATAGCTGTGGTGATGTGGGAGATATGATGGTTAAAAGTGTTCGATGCAGGGCATTTTCGTATTTCGACCAAAGACATGTGTCTCCGTAAATGTCACTCTGCTGCCACAACTACATAGCATAGACAAATGGTGTTTTTGTGTGGTAGTGGTATCGTGTAGGTACTATGGTGGTAAGATGTCGGTAGCTATGGGGGTGTGGGAGAAATGGTGGTTGAAAGTGGTCGACATGTGGCACTTTCATATTTCTACCGTGTCATGGTGTATCACTTTTCAGCCAAAACTATCTAGCGCAGATCACTGGTGTTTGTGTGTGGTAGTAGCACAGAGTCACCCGTCGATAACAACGTTGGCCGACTTTCAGTAACTGTATGAGATATGGAGTTTGAAAGAGACCGATCAAGTATATTTTCGTATTTCGATCAAAGACATGTGTCTCCATATATGTCACTCCGCTGCCACAACTCCATAGCATTGACCATTGATGTTTGTGTGTGGTAGTGGTATCGTGTCTCTTATCGTGTACTATGGTGGTTAGATGTCGGTAGCTATGGGGAGTGGGAGATATAGTGTTTGTAAGTGGTCGACCTGCGACAGTTTTATATCTCTACCAAAAACGTATGTATCATAGTGTATAACTTTTCAACCAAAACTATCTAGCGCAAATCACTGGTGTTTGTGTGTGGTAGTAGCACTGAGTCACCTGTCGATCACAACACTGGCCGAATTTCGGTAACTGTGGGAGTGTGGGTGATATGGAGGTTGAAATTGGCTGATCAAGGACATGTTCGTATTTCGACCATAGACATGTGTCTCCGTAAATGTCACTCTGCTGCCACAAATACATAGCATAGACCAGGGGTGGCCAACCCGCGGGCCGCATGCGGCCCGCCTTGAACATTTTTCTGGACCGCGAGATTCATCACGCTTTTACAAAATATTTTTATATATCATTTTTAGTGTTATATATTTCTTTACAATGTGCGTTTAGTATCATTATTACTGTATTATATATGTTTACATGTAAGTATAATAGTAAACGCAATAATAACTCATGTTTCACCCCAAAGAAAGTCTCTAGTGGGGACATATAATTTTATATGCGGCCCGCAGGGTTATGAAGCACTTCCAAAGTGGCCCGCAAGATCATTTGGGTTGGCCACTCCTGGCATAGACCATTGATGTTTGTGTGTTGTAGTGGTATCGTGTCTCCTACTGTGCTCTATGGTGGTTAGATGTGGGTAGCTACTGGGATCGTGGAGATATGGTGGTTGAAAGTGGTGACCTGCAGCACTTTCATATTTCTACCAAAAACGTATTTGTCATGGTGTATCACTTTTAAGCCAAAACTATGTAGCTCAGATCACTGTTGTTTATGTGTGGTAGTAGCACAGAGTCACCCATTGATCACAACGTTGGCCAATTTTCTGTAGCTGTATGGGTGTGGGAGATATGGTATTTGAAAATGGGTGAATTAGGATTTTTTCGCATTGCGACAAATGACATGAGTCTCCGTATGTTTCACTTTGTTTCCACAACTACATTGCGCAGACCATTTGTGATGGTGTTTGGTATTGACCTCGAGTCTCCCATCATGCTCTATGGTGGTTAGATGTCGGTAGCTATAGGGGTGTGGGAGATATGGTGGTTGAAAGTGGTCGACCTGCCGCACTCTCATATTTCTACTTAAGATGTGTGTATCACTTTTCAGCCAAAACTAGTTAGCGCAGATCACTGGTGTTTGTGTGTGGTAGCAGTCTGGTATCTTCGATTGTGCACTATGGTGATTGCGTGTTGTTTGTTGTGGGGGTATGGTGGATATGGTGATTGAAAGTGGTGGACCTGATAATAAATAGACTTGTGTGTCCCTATATTTCACTCAACAGCCAAAACAACCTAGCTCAGTCCACCGGAGATTGTGTGTGGTATTAATCTCAAGTCTTCCACGGTGCACTACGGTGGTTTCATGTTTGGTTGCTAACGGGGTGT